>PVJH01046994.1:0-11541 GCA_004026705.1 Nesogale talazaci
GGACCTCTCAGCCCGCATTTGAGGAGCGAGTGCCCTGAACTCTGCTGCAAAAGAAATGGCAGCGTCTGTGTGGAGTGCAGGTGTTTGTGTGGAGTGCTGCCATGTGGCTCATGCCTGCTTCTGGTTTAGAGGAGGGCTCTAAGTTTTCTCGGAAGTCAACAATGCAATTTGAGAGCCCCATCCTTCCCTGAGTCACCACCACTCACCAATCACCAGAAGCCCCAGTTGTGAGCTACATATCTGGCCTTGATCTTCCCTTGCGTCTGCTTTTTCCATTTTTAAATGTTGGCTATTTCTGCCTTGTTCTTTTTTCCATAATGAGCAAAACTAGGATTATCAATTTTATTATTCCTGTCAAAGAACCCATTTTTGCCATAGCTAGTTCTCTCTCTCTCTATTTTTGTTTATTGATCTCTAGTAAGGTTATTTTGCCTCATACTTTACCTGGATTTAGGAGCCTTGGTGCTGTAGTGGTTATGTGTTGATGTGTGATTCACGTGTTTGGCAGTTCAAAACTGCCAGCAGTTCTGCAGAACCAAGACTACCCTTTCTACTCTTATAAACAAGTACAGTCGAGGAAACCCATGGGGTTGGATTCAGTGTGAACTCATGGCAGGGAGGTTTGTTCGTGTGCTATTACCAGGATTTAATTTTGTTATTTTTTTAGTTTTTCAAATGGTTGCCTACTTCATTGATTTTTATTTCTCTGAAAATATGTAAGAAACCCAACTCACTGCGTGGAGTCCCCTCAGACTCGTGCAATCCTACAGCTAGAGAAGAACTGTCGCTGGAGATCTCCAAGACTGTACCTCCTTACAGGAGTAGAGAATCTAGTTTCTCTCCTGTGGAACAGCTAGGGGTTTCAAACTTCCCAACTTCAAATTGGCCGCCCACATGGATAATAAAGTATATACATATAGGACCTCACGTAAAATTATTGCTTTACCTGCAGCTCTTAAGTTTTGAATGTTTTATTATAGGATTTTATTATTTGTCTTTATTTTATCCTATATGCCATTTGTGGGACTTTGGTGGCATAGTGATTGAGCATTTGGCTGTGAACTGAAGAGCGGGTAGTTTAGATGCACCGGCTACTTGTGGGATAAAGATAAGGTAGTCTTCTTCGCTAAAGCCTTACAAACTCTTGGGAACAGTTCTATTCTGTCCTATAGTCAGAATTTGACACGATTCTGGGGGTTTTATTTTTAAACTCTTTCTTTGCTTTTTATAATCCAAGTGAGATTTTATGAAGGACAGAACAAGGTTTTATTATCTCAAAAGATTATATGCTGTGCACTCTTTTGCATGAAATCTACAAGGGGGTTCACGACTGGGCACAGCAACTACATGGAGAAGAACATTCTCATGTGTGAGACTGTGAGTGAGTGGGTGTGGGAGGGAATTCCTAAGCCAGAAGCCAAGAACCATGAAGACTTAAGAGCAAGGGGGGGGAACAAGTTTGTGTACTCTAAGTAGGCCCCAAAGGGGCACATGTTCACCAATGGGGTGGGTGGGTGAGGGAGACCCCCACTTTCCCCCTGCTGCTGACTAAGAGCAAAGTAAAAGAGAGAGACTGGCTTTCTTGCAACCAGTTTTTAACATTGCTGTCTGAAGAGGTGTGGTTGAAAGTACAAGTCACAACTAGGTGATGGCATGAGTCTGAACTTAATTTGGGCCCCCTGTGTATCTCCCAACTGGCTGGGGACTTTGCTATAAGCATACTTCATTTGAGGCCTTCCCATTGGTGTCTAATGATTGCCTGATTTCTTTTCAACCTCCTCTATGGGGGCCTTTACAGGCATGGGAGAGACAACCCTGTTTTTCCCTAAGCTAGATACCTAGCATTTTCTCACTCAAGGAGTATGGACCAGATCTTTGGGGGTACTTGGTAACTATGTCTCTGACTGCTTCCTGCTGTCCAAACAGTCACAATGTGATGTGATGTGTGTGTGTGTGTGTGGGGGGGGGGTGTTAATCCATATCCTGTCTACTCTGTTGGGAAGTGTTATCCACTTAAGAGTCCATATTGGATGAGGTTGGATGATCCAGGCACTGATAATCCTGGGATTGGTAAACTTGGTAAGCTGATGACTTCTTGAAGAAACAAAACAGATGAAAAGTTTAGGTTAGGCTGGGCAAAAGCAGTGACCTTGGAGCTGTGGGTCACACTGGAAGATTTGAAAAAGAAATCCTAGGAGGAATTCACATTGGACTAACAGGCATAGGGGTGAGTTTACTTTAAACATAGGGACTGTGTAAAAGTATTTACTGGCTTTAAGACTGCTGTGCATCTGAGGTAGGGTTTTCTGTGGAGAACTTATCGGTCTTGTAAGAACATCCAGATTAAGTTCCAATCAAGATGGCCGTGGTAAACAACCCATAGTAAAGTGACCAGACATCCCACTTTTGGTGGGACAGTTGTGATTTTAAACAATTTTTTTCCGCGTCCCATGGTATTTTTAAAAAGTCCAGATTTTTGGAAAGAATGCATGACAAGCAATGGAAAGGCAGAATGGGAATATGCCCCCTCACACTCCCTCCCCCCAGATCAATGGTGTTCCACTTTACCAATGTTAAAACCTCATTCCTGTACATATGGGGAGCTCCAGTGAGTCTGGTGTGCGGGAGTTCAAGTGGGAGTGTTCTGGTAAGTGGAAAGGTTCCTATGAGGGTTCCCCCTTGACCAGGAGGGAGCCCTGCCCCTCATTTGCTTCATTTAAATCCCCAGAGATCTAGGTCCATATAAGGGATTTCCTGCTGGCTGAGCAACCATTTTGTGCCTTGCCACCAGTCAGTGCCGCCCCCCCCATCCACATCCTGGCCTGGTCACTGCCCCAAGAAGAGTGACCCCAAGATTGGGTCTCATCATCACATCACAGCATTTCACTCGAGGCTCCCACCTGGGGGAGCTCTGCCTGTCTCTCATGGTTCCCTTCCACACAAGGGCATAGCAGTGGTTCCATCAACAAACTTTGGTCCTTCCTGGCAGTCATCCAGGGCCCTATGGCTGAATCTGCAGCCAGTGAGATTTCCTCTGACTGTACCTGAGTCAGTACCTGACTCTCCAGTACCTGAGTCGCCAGTACCTGAGTCACCTTCAACCCCCAAATAGTTGGTTCTTCCTGGTCAGTGAAGCCCAACCCTGCCATTCCAAGAGTTCCAGCATCTCACTAACCACAGGGAACAGTACCTGTATTTCCTGCCCACCATTTCTCCTGCACTGCTTCTCCCAAGACAGCTCAGAGAACTGTATCACAACCTGCCACCACCTGAGCCACGGGGAAGTCCAAGTAGTCCACCTCACGAACTTGCCCAGAGCTGTGGGAAAGATAGGGGCTTTTCAAATTTGCTACCCACAGCCTCTGTGCCCAATTCGGACAGTCACATTGCAAGCCACTTATGCTTCAACTCGGGAGTCCGAGTCATGGACTGGGGCCTTAAAGGTCTTGCAACACAAACTCACCTGGAGCCGCAGGATAGCACACTCTGAGACCTGGGCTCTCCAAGCTGCCAAATTCATGCGGGAAATGTCACACTATATTTCTGCCTTAGTGACAGGAGTCTACATCACATACCAGGGATCTCTTAGGCACCACAGCACATGGAGCCGCAGGAAAGCAGAGATGCCTAAGAGGCTTTGCAGACCTCTGTCCACTGTGAGGAAGCAGAGGAGTGGACCAGGACCTTGTAGGCCTTATTTGAATTTCCTCACCCAGAGGCGCAGACAGGATCTTTGTGAGTGGATCAATGGAGAGTATATCTCAGACTCAGAGGTCATCTTTGCCTCAATATTTAGCCTAGACCCAGAATAGAGAAACCCAGAGACCCAGTACTGCGAGCTCCTCAACCCATGCAGGTCCCAACACCTTAGGCCTGATTAGGACTGCTACCCTCCCATTGGTCTCATACAGACTTTCCACTGTACCAGAGCTATTCATCAGTCAAATTGAGTTCCCTGTAATTGTCCCCAAAGGTGCTCACCACCTCTTACCACTATTGACCATTGAATCACCACACCACATGCCTACAAAGCAGACAGACCAAAATCCATAGTAAACCACGGAACCCTTGAAAACACCATTGCCAGTCACACTGTGAAAGTATGCAAGGCCTCTTGTTCTCTCAGAAATATAGCAGCACCTCTTCTAAATAATGGTGTAAACAACAGCATACCACATCACTCCCAACAAGTAAACAAGGAAGACAAACCACATCAGCAAAACTAACGACACTCATAGAAGAATTTGATATGGATGTGCCACAAAAAGAAATTTTCAGAAGGCTGCTTGGTATAATAGAGGATATGAGGAAAGGTACACAGACTAAGGAAGCAATGATAGGGGAGATGAACACCACAACAGAAAGAAAGTCCCGGCTCCAAAGGGAAACACAGGAGCTAATGGATGAAATAGCAGAAGCTGCAAGCAAGATCCCCAATTTCACGAACAGACTAGAGGAGGCAGAAAACAAAATCAGTGATCTTGAAGACAATCAGCAGACCTCAGCAAATGAGAAAGACTATCAAACAAGATAATAAAATAGGTGAAGAAAGCCAGAGATCAATGACCGATGCAATGAAAAGGAACAGCATCTGATTTATTGGTTTGCCAGGACAAGGCACAGGGAAGAAGTCAACAGTGGAATTACAAGGGAATTAATGGAAGAAAAATTCCCCACCCTAATGAATGAGAATCAGTCACTCATACAGGAAGCAGAGAGGACACCACGACTAAACCCCAGGAAGTGGTCACCAAGGCATCTAATAGTTAAATTATCCAACTTGAGGAAAAAGAGAAAAATCCTAGGAGCAGCATGGGGAAGGAAGTCTGTCACATACAAGGGGTCTCAGGTAAGAATATACTCAGACCTATAAACAGAAACCATGAAGAAGAGGGTAGAGTGGATTAATATCTTTCAAAAGTTGAAAGGAAACAATGTCCCTTCTTGAATCCTTTACCCTGCAAAATTTATCTATTAAGATAGAAGGAGAGATAAGAGTTTTCTAGGACAAGAAAAAATGTAAACAATATGCTACAAGGCACCCAACCCTGAAGAAGATACTTGCTGACCCACTATGGCCAGAAGACCAACATTCACCAAGCACAAGCAGTAGAACACCATAGAGTCCAACTCCAACCAGACACCAATGAACCAATAACAATCATCAAGAAAACATGGAAATGGGGGGAGGTAGGAATGGCAATAAAGAAGCCCTGCACAAAAACACAGCACAGTGATAAAAAAGGTGATAGGAAAACACCCAAATGAAAAGGCATGAGATAGCAGCAGTGAATCCACAGATTGGGATAGCACTAAATATCAATGGCCTTAACTCCTACATTAAAATAAAAAGGCTTGCAGATGGGCTTGGAAAACATAACCCATCAATCTGTTGTCTCTAGGAAACACATCTGAAACTTTCAGACAAAATTAAACTAAGAATAAAAGGCTAGGAGTGCACTTTATAATGTTCAAAGGATCACTTCACCAGGAATCTGTTAGCAAAATAGACATATATGCACCAAATGAAATTTGTCAAACAGAATATTCATAACATGAAAAAAGATATCACAGACTCAACAATTACAGTTGGGGACTTTAATACATCACTTTGAGAGAAGGATATGTCATTGGTATGGAAGTTCAACAAAGAGACTATATACTACAATTGGGCAACTTGATCTGATAGACATCTTTAGAGCTTTCCATCCAAATGCACATTCTTCTGAAGTGCACATGTCACATTTTTGAAAATAGACCACAGGCTGGGACCCAAGTCAAGCCTTAGTAAATTCAAAACCATAAGAGATTATACAGTCATCCTTATCTGACCACTATGCCATAAAGCTGGAGATCAGTAAAAGGATGATCAGCAAAACAAAGGCAAACAATTAGAGGATAAATAGTGATCTTCTGCATCATGAGTGGTTACTGACCTAGATTACAGGGGACATAAAAACGTCCTAGAAACTAATGAGAATGAGAATACTTTATATTAAAACCAATGGTATATGGCAAAAGCAGCCCATCAGAGGTAGCTTGATTGCAATAGGAGCACATATGAACCAGAGAGACTTATGACAGTTATGCTCCCACAAAACCTCCAGCAATATAGAACAGAGTCAACAGAATAATCCCTCCAACAGCAAAGGGAAAGAAATATTAAAAATCTGGGCAGAGTTGAAGTACCAGGAAGACAAAAGAACAATGCAGAAGGTTAACGCAGCAAAAAGCTCGTTCTTTGAAAGGATCAACAAAATGACAGATTGCTGGCAAACCTAGCCAAAGAAAGGAAAAAACAAGCAACAATAGACTGAATGAAGAATGAAACGTGTAATCACAACAGAGCCTAATGACATTAAGATTAATCACAAAGTTCTACAACCATCTGCACTCTAATGAGTCAACAATATGGAAGACGTGGACAAATATCTAGAAAAACAATCCCTCCTAAGACTATCCCAGATGGAGGTCAAGAACCTAAACAAACCCGTACCAAAAGAAGAAGTAGATATGGTTACCAAGAAAATTCCAACAAAAAAAAAGGTGGCTTCACTGGAGAATTCGACAAAACATTCTGAGAGGAACTGACACTGGTACTCCACAAAGTATTCCAAAGTGCAGAAAAGGATTGCAAACTTTCAAACTCATTTTAGAAGCCAGCACAACTTTGATACCCAAACAGGGGAAGGACCCCATAGTAATAGAGAGCTATAGACTGATATCTCTAATGAACGTACATGCAAAAATCATCAACAAGATATTGGCTAACAGAACACAAAAGTATGTAAAGCACATCATCCATCAGGATCAAGTAGGATTCATCCGGGATGCAGGGATGGTTTGACATCTGAAAATTCATCAATATTATATACCACATTGATAAGGAAAAGTATAAGAACCACATGATAATATCTATAGATGGAGAAAGAAAATATTTGACAATATCCAGTGCCCAATCTTCATTAAGACTCTCAAGAGGATAGGAATGGAAGTGACGTTCCTTAAATTAATACAAGCTATCTATGAAAAGCTGACAGCTAACATCGTAGTCAATGGAGAAAACCAAATCAACTCCACTGCAAAAGGGGACCAGACAAGGATGTCCCTTATCCCTACTGCTATTTAATATTATACTGGAGGTCTTACCTAATAACATAAGATACCCATCTTACATCTTTCAGGCTATCCCAAATCAGAAAATCAAAGAGCAACAAATGTCCTAGCATATGTGGCAAAATAAGAACTCTCCTACATTGCTGGTGGTCCTAAAGATATGTATAGCCACTATGGAAAGCCGTCTGGTGATACTTAAAGAAAATAGAAATTGAACCAGTTATCCCTTCACTGGGTATATATCCAGGTGAGGTAAGATGTAAACCATGACCAGTTGTATGCACTCCAATGTTTATTGCAGCACAGTTCACAATTGCAAGGAGTTGGGAACCATCTAAATTTCCATCGGTAGATAAGTGGATCTGTAAACTCTGGCACATACCCACAATGCAGCACTGTGCATCACTCAAAATCACTGATGAGCACATGATACGTGTCTTTTCCAGGGAAGAGTTAGAGGAAATTGTACTAACTCAGCTAATCAAAAAAGGAGAAGTACAGCATGAATCCCCTGAGGTAAGTGTAATCAGCACAGTAGGTATAGAAGAGAAGGCACCTATAGCATAACATTTGGGTTGAAGTACAGGTAAGTGGCAGAAGGTTGGACCAATCCAACAAGGTACATATTGGTTCAACACAGTGATGGGAAAAGGATGGAGGACGGAGGGAGAAAAGGGGGTTTGAAAGTGAAATGATAATGGAAGGAGCCGGGCATTAATCCACCCAGGGGCACATTGCTGGCCTTGGCTCCACAGAACCTGGAGTGGGAATGCATAACTGCCATGAAGCATCAAACCATGAGGACAGCACGGTCACATGGCAGTATGCATGGAAAGAGAGCGACAGGGCTGGCCTCAACCAGAATCAGACTGATCTTCTCCCTGGAAGTGAGCATGGGTGAGAGCAGGTTGTGGGGAGAGGTCATCATGCCACACCTACATGGAGGCAGACTGGGAGGGAGGAAGAGAAAGAGGAGTCAGATTGCATCCCGAGCTGGTACACTCTACTCAGAGGATGATTTGACTGTGCAGAGCTAATGGAACACAGTGGGAACTGGGCAAACTACAACAGCATGTGTCACACTGTCTCCTTACTGAAGCAAATTGTGTCAGGGGTCCTTTCAGAGGTCACATGGTGGGGAAGCAACACAGTTTGAACTCCCCCAAATGGAGCAAATCAAGAAGGGAGCATACCTAGATAAACAATCGGGAGGAGAAAACAACAGATTGACGGTTCCTGGGGGACATATGAGAGGGAGAAATGGGAGAAAGGAAGTGGTATAAACAAACTCAGGAATAGGGGAACAACAAGTGATCCAAAATCAGAGGCAAGGAGCATATAAAAAGCCTGGTAGGGCTTGAACAGGGTAATGTAATTGAAAGGACGTACTGAAATCCAAATGAGAACTGAGCATGATAGTGGAACAAGAGGAAAGCAAAAGGAAATAGAGGAAAGAACTAGGAGGTAAAGGCATTTATAGAGGTCTAAATACGGGCATGTACATATGTAAATATATTTATTTATGAAGATGAGGAAATAAATCTATGTGCATATATTTATAGGCTTAGTACTAAGGCAGCAGATGGATCTTGGGCTTCCACTAAGTTGCTTCATCAATGCAAGAACACTTTGTTCTATTAAAATGGCATGCCATGATGCTCACCTGCCCAATATGATCACTGAAGACAAATGGGTGCATAAGCAAATGTGGTGAAGAAAGCTGATGGTCCTAGGCTATCAAAATAGATAAACAAATAAGCCATCCAGCTTAAAAACAATCATGATCACACAGAAGAAGCACACCAGCCTGTGTGGTCATGAGGTGTTGAAGGGATCATGTTTCAGGTGTCAAACAGGAAAAACCATATCACTGTGTGCTTTCCCAATATGATTGTAGAGCACATATGCAAGTATAAGCAAGAGTGGTGAAGAAAGCTGATGGTGCCCAGCTGTCAAAAGATATAGCATCTGGGGTCTTAAAGACTTGAAAGTAAACAAGCGGCCATCTAACAGAGAGGCAGCAAAGCACACCAGCCTGTGTGATCTTGAGGTGTCAAAAAAAAAACAGGTATCGAGCATCAAGGAACAAAAAATCACTTCATTGTAAAAGAGGAGGTGTACAGAGTTGGGACCCAAAGCACATTGGTGGGCAATTGAACATCCCCTTACAGAAGGGTTGTGGAGAGTAGACGAGCCAGTCAGGGTGCAGTGTGGCAATGATGAAGCATATCACTTTTCTCTAGTTCTTAAATGCTTCCTCCCAGCAACTATCATGTTCCCAATTTGACCTTAAAATCCAGCTGGACTGGAAGCGGTACACTGGTACAGATAGGAACTGGAAGTACAGTGAATCCAGGTCAGATGAAGCCCTCAGGACCAGTGGTGAGAGTGGAGATACCAGTAGGGTAGAAAGAAGGTGGGGTACAGGGGGGAGCTGATTATAAAGGATTTACATATAGCCTCCTATCTGGGGGACAAACAGCAAAGGAATGGGTGAAGGGATACGTTGGGCAGTGTAAGATATGACAAAATAATAATGATAAATTATCAAGGGTTCATGAGTGAGGGTGGAGCAGGGAGGGAGGGGAAATAATGTGGACGGAGCTGAAGTCAGGGGCTCAAGTAGAAAGCAAATGTTTTGAGAATGATGATGGCACAGGTATACAAATGTACTTGACTCAGTGTATGCATGTATGTAGTATGATAAGTGTTATATGAGCCCTCAGTAAATTGATTTATTAAAGAAAATATCATCCAGTGGAGCAAACCATTGTTTCCGGTCTGTTTGATCTGCTTATGAGGGGTTGGTCTGCCTATTACAATTTTATATATCATTTGTCTCAAAGTATTTTTTCATTTCCATTACTGATTCACTAGTGATTTAGAAGTCCATTTCTTCATTTTCAAACACATGGCTCCTTTTTTTCCTAAAAAATTTTTTGTTTATTGATTTCTAATTTAATTGCAAATTGGTTAGAGAACATATGTATGAAATCTGTATGATTATAGTCCTTTGGAATTTGTTGTGCTTTGCCTTATGACCTAGCATCTGGTCATTTTTGAGGTAAATGTTCTATGTGTGTTCCCCCAAAAGTTTATTTTATAGTTTCTTTTCTTCTGGAAAATTTTTTTGTTTTCAGTGAGGGTTTTTGCCATAGTAGTTCCCACTCAGTATTTCCCACTTGAATTGTTGTGTAACATTGATTATATTCTTCACAGTGTATGGACAGCCTTGTTATTCTTATTTTTGTTGTACCCTTCAAGTATATCTATGACTTAGTCAATATTAAAACAAAGTAGATTATTTATTTTGTTCTATTATAAGAATTTGTATATAATAACTTAGTTTAGTTTATTGTACTGAAGTTATCTATATATATTTCTAATTTTTTGATCAAGCACAATTGAGAAAATTCAGCTTCATTTTTAGTCCAATGAACCCTATCATCATGATATAGATTTATTTTCATAAATCTATAATTATTATTTGAAAATTGATTTGAAGAAATGACAACTTCCTTCTTTTTGTATATATATATATATATACACGGTAGTTTTTACTTTCAATCTTTTATATAATATGTGACTCATAAGTAAGATATAATTTATTTTGTTCTGTATCCATGTGTAATACAAACACTTGCTTTTCAATGAGCACTTGTACCATTTATTTTGATTATGACTGCTGATACATTTGGGCTTATAGCCATAATTTTATTATTTGTTTTCTATTTATCCTATGTGATTTACATTTTTCTTAATATTTAGATTTTTCATTAGCAACATTATACTCTAGTTTTATTATCTCTTGCATTCTTTCTCTTGTTTAGAGTTCAAAGTTATAATGATCTCATTTTCTTTATTTTTTATTTTTTTAAGAATTAATTTTCCTGAGTTTCTTTTACTATTTTCTGTTTCCATTTTATCTCTTATTATTTTCTTATTCTGTATAATTTAGGTTTCATTTGTTCTTCTATGTTTAGTTTCTTAAAGTATAAGATGAGATCATTCATTTAATTCCATTCTCCCTTTAAAAATAGTAATTTTCCTCTCTAATGAACAACTTATATGTATGTAGTATATAAAACCCACTGTCACAGAGTGATTTTTACCCTACATAGGATTTCTGAGGCTATAAATATTTATGGAAGTAGATAGCCTTATCTTTCTCCAGTGGAACAATTAGTGGTTTTGAACTGCCAACCACTGATCTAGCAGTTAGTAATTCAAACCTTATGGAATGATGTATGCCTTACATCATAAGAGTATTATTCCTTTTTCTTGCTTTTGTGATCATTTTGAGAGGGATATTGATCTCTGAATTAATTCTCAATTTATGACACTATTATTAGTCAAAGCACATGATAGACTTCTTCTGGGGTCAATTTTTATATCGTCAATAGTTATAATGTTAGTCTGGGTAGA
>PVJH01046995.1:0-11534 GCA_004026705.1 Nesogale talazaci
AAACTCAACTTACAGACAAGAAGAAAATGCGCCAAGGCGGATCACATGAGAGGCTTTGTGAGAACGGCAGGGCTTGGCACAGAGCTGGTTTCTAAGAGGTGGGTGTCAGACTTCCACTCTGCAAATCTGTCCCTGCTTCTGCCGCCAGCTGTGCCTCCCACGGCTCACTCTGCCCGCGTCTGGTCACGTGCTGCCGTGGCTGCACGGAACTCACAGGATGCAGGCAGGGCTCCGGGCTTGGTAAGGGAAGTAAGAGGAGGGCGTTCACAAGACTGCTTGGCGATCAGGGCAGGTCCTTCTCAGACCTTGCTCTGGCCAATGCCACGGTCAATCCAGGACATCAGCAAACCTCTTGTCCAAAGGCACTCATCTCTCCCTCTGTGGGTGGGGAAGCCCCCTGCAGCTGTCTGCTGGGGTGGCCGTTGTCAGGGTCACAGGTATCTCTCCTGGTCTAGGAGGTTTCTCAGTGGGGGAAGGGGGGGGGGGGCGCTGGATCCAAGTGACAAGTTGGACAACTCCAGGTTCTCAATAGCAGTGAGGTCACTCCCGGCCTCTGTGGGGTGGGCTCAAGAGGTGACTTCCAGGCTTCTTCCTCCCAGCCAGACCACACACTGATCTCTCAGGAGATCACATCATTCAATTGCCCGGCAATCAAGCAAGTCCTGCAAAGCCCACTTAATTCTGTTGAGCGGCGTTAAGCACCCCAGATGCATACCATATTGACCAATTCCTGGCAAGATGCTTGCCTAGCGGATCCATTGTGTATAATTATAAACCCAAGGCCACAAAGACCATTTTGACAAGGCACCCAGTGCACTGCCCCTGTGTGGCTGGTGGGAGGCATGCAGGCCACCAGTCACTGGGAAGACGCTGAAGGACCCATCAAAAATTGAGCTGACAGCTTTTAAGAACTTAGCATGGGGTGGGGACAGGGCAAACACAAGGATGTACATGTCATTCCAACATAAAGAGGGGGAAAAGGGAAGGGAGAAAACGGGGAAAGAGGAGGGGGAGATGACGGCCCTGGGGGAGCAGGGGGCTAACCGGCCCGGGGGGCAGGGGGTGGGGAGAGAGAGAGAGCACTTGGTTATGTCTCTACAGAATTGAGAGTGTGCGTGCAGACCCCGCACAGCGCACCAAACCTTGAGGGCAACTCCTGAACAGAGTCAGAGCCAAACTGAGCCCTCCCTGGAGTCTGTGCTATAGAGACAGCACTAGACC
The DNA here is from genome assembly GCA_004026705.1 of Nesogale talazaci. Classification (NCBI taxonomy): domain Eukaryota; kingdom Metazoa; phylum Chordata; class Mammalia; order Afrosoricida; family Tenrecidae; genus Nesogale; species Nesogale talazaci. The sequence continues at coordinate 1,222 of PVJH01046995.1, forward strand.
TGCAAGATAGGGAGGAGAGGGGCCAGCCTGCCACGTCCACACGGAAGCAAACCAAGAAGGAGAGTGAGGGGCTAGACCAGGTATCCTCAAATTATGGCCCGCGGGCCACATGTGGCCCACCGAGGACATTTATCCGGCCCACCGGGTGTTTTTGCTGCCGCTGCCTGTCCTATCAGCAGCTGACTCATCCCAGGCCTGCTGCAGTGAATTTGTTCAGTTTTTTTTTTTTTTTTTAGCTATAGTCTGGACCTCCATCGGTCTGAGGGACAGTAAACTGGCCCCTGTTTAAAAAGTTAGAGGACCCCTGGTCTAGAGCCCCTATCAGCGCACTAAGTCCTGAGGGCAACATCCCTGCTCGGAGCTGCTCCAGACATGATGCTCCTCTGGAGCACACCATGGCAGAGGGCGACACGGGGACACACGGTGGGGGAGACTGAGTCCCGTCTGAACCCCCTGCAGGGGCGAACCAAGAAGGGAATATAACAGGTCAGCAAGGGGAGTCAAGCCAAGCCACAAAGCCAAGCCCTGAGGAGGCCCCCAAATAATACAGGCTAGGAGGGGCACTTCCTGAAGCCTCCCCCAGGAACAGTGGGCAGATGGTCACAGAGGTCAGTTGACAGACCTAGAAGTATATATGCTTTTTGGGTTTGTTTGGTTTTTTTGCTAGTTATTTCTCCTTATACATTTTTTTCAATGTTTTCTCTTTTTGTATTATCCACATTATTGTTGGTTGGCCCACCTATATAAGATAGGCCTGGGAAAGAAGCCCAAGGAGAAAGCAATGGAATTGAAGGTTCTGGAGGGACTTAGAGGGAGAAGGAGGCGGGAGAAGGGGGCCGTGAGCAGACAATGCCACAAACGGGAACAACTAGAGAATCGACAAGGAGGAGAGGTCCTGGGGGTGTTGGAGTAACAGCACTCTGGGAAGAATTACTCAGAGGCAGAGGAAGAGCAAGTGTGATGGTGGGACAGGAGGAAGGTAAAAGGAGACAACAGATCTAGGAAGCAAAACGATGGAGAGAGTTATAAACATAGGTGTGCACTTAGGTAAACACATTAATTCATAAACATAGTGGTGTTGGCATAGGTACATATATTTACATGGTAATACATTGAGGAAGTGGATGGATTTTGGGTCTCTGCTCAGGCCCTCCCTCAATGCAAGAAGACTGCTCTAACAGCCTGGTATTCCGTGATGCTCTCCCTACCGGCTCTATCACGGGAGACAAAATGGGTGCACAAGCAAATGTGTAGAAAGCAGGTGGTGCCTGGCTATCAAAAGATACAGCGTCTGGGCTCTTAAAGGCTTGAAGAAAAATAAGCGGTCATCCAGCTCAGAAGCAACAAGGTTCACATGGAAGAAGAACACCTGCCTGTGTGACCATGTTGATAGGATCAATTAACAGGTATCAGAAGACCCCGAACAAAGAAACATTGTGGACAATGAGGGGGGTTGGAGCAGAGCCTCAAAACCCATCTGTAGACAATGGGACATCTCCTCACAGAAAGGTCGCAAGAAAGGAATGAGTCAACCAGGATGAAGTATAGCATTAATGAAACACACAGTATTCCTCTGGTTCCTCACCCCCCAGTATCATGACCCCAGCCCTGCCTTTCCCTGTGGACGAAGCCAGAGCATGTACACAGGTAGAGATAAGGGTTCAGGACACCTGGAGTCCAGGTCAGATAAACCCCTCAGGAACAGAAGTGGGAGTAGCAATACCGGGAGGGTAGGGGGAAAGTAAGGAGAGGAGGGGGCAAGAAACTGCGGGGAAGGGAGTCAGCAGTCAGTATAAGATATGAATTATAAAATAATAACTTACAATTTAATTATAAAATGAATATGAATTACAACATATGAATTATAAAACAATTTGTAATTAAAAAAATTTTTTTTAGGCATCACTGAACAATTTGTAATTTAACAATGTATCACAAGGTGGGAAGGGAAAAGGGAGGGGAAAAAGAGGAGCTGATAGCCCACCCCTCCCTCCAACCCAGAAGAATCCACTTCAGAGGACAGCTCCAGGAGAGGGACGTGTCTGATCAGAGCACACAGGAGTCAACACGCGGGGAGGGAAAGAAGAGTGAAGCATATCCTGGCCCATCAAGTCCTGAGACCGGTATTTCTGCTCAGAGCAGCCAATGCACAGAGAGGACCATAGGGCCGGCCCCACCGCGAGACACAGCATTCCTCACTGACCCACAGCACCCTGAGGGACACTCTAGAGACACACGGAGGGATTCGTGCCCGCCCTGAGCTCCCCATGCCCAAGTCAGACACTGGGGCGTGCAACAGAGCAGCAAGGGGAGCAATGAAGTCCCCAGGGAAGACCACAAGCAGACTGTGGGGTCGGGACAAGGTGCCCCATCAGACTCGACTGGAAAACACTCGTAAAGGATGACAAACTGATCTTGAACTACTTATAGGGTTTGTTGTTACTGTATCTACTGCTTTATTTCTTATTGTCTTGTGTCAGGACATATTATTATTGCTGCATCTCTATGTGGAAGGGATAGGCGGGAAAAATAACCCGGAAAAGAGAACAATGGGGCTGAGCCCCAGTGGCGTAAGTGGTTGAGTGTGCGACTGCAGCCCGAGGGCTTGGCGGTTCAAATCCAGCAGCGGCTCTCAGGAGCGGCACTGGGTAGCGGTCACAACCACTAGGGGCAGTGATGCCCCCCCCAAAAAAGAGAGAGAACAAAGGGATGACAGTTCAGGGGGACATGGGAGAGGGGGAGATGGGGAAAAAGGAGTGGGTGTTGACAGGCTCAGGGACAAGGGAACAACAAGTGACCAAAAATTGATGGCAAGGAGGGTGTAGGAGGTCTGGCAGGGCTGGATCAAGGACAGTGTAATTGAGAGCAATTCCTGAAACCCAAAGGAAGATAGTGGGATGAGGAAAGAAAAACTAAATAGAGGATAGAACTAGGAGGAAAAGGCATTTATAGAGATCTAAACACAGGCACATACATAATATATACTACGAAGGGGAAACATCTATGTACATACACAGTTAATATTAAGAAAACATATGGACAGTGGGCCCCTACTCAAGTACTCTCCCAATACAAGAACATCATGTTCTAATAATTCAGCAGTCCGAGATGCTCACCTTCCCAACATGATCACTGAGGACAAAGCGGATGCATAAGCAAATGTGATGAAGAAAGCTGATGGTGCCTGGCTATCAAAAGATACAGCACCTGGGGTCTTAAAGGCTTGAAGATAAACAAATGAGCATCTAGCTGAGAACAAAGTCTACAGGGAAGAAATATGGCAGCCTGTGTGATCACGAAGTATTGAGGGGATCAGCTATCAGGCATCAAAGAACAAAAAAACGTATCATTGTGAATGAGGGGGAGTACAGAGAGAGGGCTCAAAGTCCATCTGTGGGCAACTGGACATTCCCTCACCAAAAGCCTGGGGAAGGGATGAGGCAGTCAGGGCGAAGTGTAGCAACGATGAAACATACAGTGTTCCTGTAGTTCTTGAATACGTCCACCCCGCAGGGACCCTCCCTCCCCCACCAAACACACACACTATCATGATCCCAGTTCTACCTTATAAATCGGGCTGGACCAGAAAATGTACATTTGGACAGATCGGAACTGGAAACACAGGGAATCCAGGGCAGAAGACCCCCTCAGGACCGGTGGTGAGAAGGGTGAGAAGGGCAAGGTAGAAGGAAGGTGGAGTAGAAAGGGAGAACAGATTGCAAGGATCTGCATATGGCCTCCTCCCTGGGGGACGGACAGCGGAGAAGTGGGTGAGGGGAGATGTCAGATGGGACAAGATATGACAAAATATCAGTAATCTATAAATTATCAGGGGTTCATGGGGGAGGAGGGAGTGGAGAAGGAGGGGAAAAGTGAGGACTGGATACCAGGGGCCCAAGTGTTTTGAGAACGATGAGGGAAACAAATGTACAAAAGTGCTTGACACAGTGGATGTCTGGATTGTTATATAAGAGCCCCCAATAAAATGATCTTAAAAAAAAAACCCAGCACAATGCTAAACACTGAAGAAGCACTTAGTGATTTGCTACCAAGATCCTTCTCGCAGAATGTGCTCCTACAAATCCAGTAAACAAAGAGGACCAACCCAAAAGAAACTGTCATAAGGAAAGCCTGAGTGGCTCATAAAAGAGGGACAACGTAGCCAATACTGTACTGTCCACCTGAACTCTGTTCTTTCCCGGCAGAGAAAGGGAAGAAGTGAGGGTGACTTCCACCAGGCCTCTGCGTGGCAGGAGACAGAGGGTGTGGGAGCTGTGAGAAGCAGAGCTGGGCTCCCAGGCTCCCGCACGCCTCTCCTTCGCTACCAGGCAGGCCGCACCGCGCTTGTGTTTGCCTCGTGCTGTCCCCCCTGGAAAAGGGGAGAACCGTGAAACCTCAGCTGCCAGAGCATGAGGGGGCACCCAGCCCAGAACTGGGCTCACAGGCCCTTCTCAACCAGCACGAGACCCACCTGCTGGGCCTGATGCCAGACCGCCTTACTGTGGGCACCCAGCTCCTGTGAGCTCTCCCTGCCTGGACACCCCGCTGGCTTCGACCCTGAACTCAGAGTCCACGATGCCCTCTTCACAGCTGAGCAGACATGCCACTAGGCCCCACAGACAATAGCTCTCGCTCGGACCCTCCCTCCTCTGCGGCCCTGCCCACCTCTCTCTGGGCAAATGCTGTGGTGGGTCTTGAACCTTCTGCCAAGCTGAGAGGCCCTGCCCGGGTGGCCCACCCTACCTGCAGGACACGATGCTCCGGCTCCTGGGGTCCATCCGCAGAGACTCGGGGTGCTGTCTTCACGATGTTGCTCAGATCCACCCCTGGGGGAGGGGAGGCGGACAGCAAGGGTTGTCACTGCTGGAGTCATAGCCTGTGTCCCTTACTGGGACCCTCCAAAACAGATGGACCACCCAGGCTGGGTGTGGCCTCCTGGGGCTACTGCCCCTTGGCCCTGGGATGGCCAAGCAGAGTGGCAGTGAACTTATTAGTGGACAAGGCTGGCCAACAGATTGGGGCTAGAGGGGTGAGCCCCTGGTGGTCCTGGAGGCTCCCCTCCTTGACTGCACCGATGCCTGTCCCCACCTGGTCCCAGGAGACTTCACTGGCAGATTTCCCACATCCAAAGCCTTCTAACACCTCCTCAGTGGCTCTGTCCCTCCAGGCTCTGGTGGCCAACCCTCTGACCCCTGAGGCCGCATTCCTGGGGGCTTGAGTTTGGTTAATGGGGAGCCAGATGCAAGGTCAAAAGGTGGACGACGAGGTGTTCACCTCCAGCTTCGGGCTGCAGGGTCAGCCTTGATTGTCCTGTGCATATCTTGGGGCCTGAGTCTGGTGGGGACCCTCATGCAGAGCTACAGCTCTCAAGCGTCCAGGTGAGCCCTGGCTCCCTGCCCTGAGCCTTGGGGTCCATGCTATGGCCTGTGTGTGGGGAGGAGGGGGGTGGGGGACGTCCCGATCACACCCATGGTAAACAGTCCCCTACTGAATTTTCTAGCTCCGATCTTGTTTGAGCTCCCTGTCTCCTGCGGTCCAGAGGCGACATACTCCTACGTCCTGGGTGCATTGGGGCACCGAGCTGGCTGTGCTGCCTGGAAAGTGGCAGTGGAGCTTCTTCAGGGAAGGGCAGTTGAAATAAGAGCCCTCCCACCGCACCCCCAGCACCCACCTTGCGATTCAAACTGCTCCGTGGCCTCCCTCACGGCCTCATCGGGCCCCATCTCAAACTCCTCGATGTTCTCACGCACGGCGGCGTCAAAGGTCTCCTGGCTGATGCGCTTGGCAGCCATGCTCCCCCCGCCCTAAGGGGCCACGCCGTCCAGGTGCGCCCTGCCTGCGAAGGGCAAGAGACCGAACGCCATGCTGTCAGCTGGGGGGAGGGGGAGGAAGGCCTGGGCTCTTGCTAAGCACCACTTGTGGGGGGGTCTCCACGGAGACCCAGGGCTGTGACCCCTGGGAAAATCCTTACAACACACCAAGCACTTCTAACAGAGCAGAGTCGAGTGGGTGCTTGCTGCTGATCTGTGAGGCACCTTCCTCCCCAACACAGACTGGGACGTGAAGATTTAAAGGGAGGAGTCCCTTTAATGGTTTTCATGCCTGCCTACTAACCCAAAGGGGGGCAGTCGAGTCCACCCAGAGGTCCCTCAGAAGACAGGTCTGGCCATCTCTTCTGAAACCCTGCTCTGAAGAATCCCAGGGTAAAATCCCAGGGGTCAGGGTAAAAGCCGGCTCCTTGTCACGGAGCCGGGGCACAGACTCGGCGGGGCAGGGCAGAAACAAGACGGCTCTCTCCATCTGGCCTCGTGTACCGGTCCGAACTTGGAGTTCAGTAGATGCTTTCCCCAAGTCGGGAACTCAATCCTGACAAAGCCAAGTGCAGTTCCTCCGAATCGAGAGGGAGACGAAGGCCGTGGATCCAGCAGCGAGCCTACTCGGAGAGGGAGAGCAGCTCCCGCGCCTTCCCGGTGAGGCGGTGCCCAAGCGTGGCAGGGGGGTTCGCCTCTTACAGAACGAAGCTTCTGCAGCTGGGGGTTGTGCGGCCGGATGTGTGGGAAGGTGCTGGCAAAAACTGGGCAACAGGTAAAAGGTTCCTGAACCCACAACGACCAACAATTAAGTCAACATCCAGATGCCAAGTGAATCCCCGGTGTCTTAGGGGGAGCAATTGGCCACATCCCCAATTTCTCCGGCAAAAAGGGATGGAGAGTGGACAAGGTGAGCGACGCCCTGTGTGGACGACGCAGTTGGAGGCAGAGTGGGTTACTAACCCCAAGTGCCAACCCCCCTGGCGGATGCTTGTCCTGTAGCCCTGCTCTGCAGAGCAGCCCGTCAGCTGCAGGGGGCTGAGGTTTGGGGTTTGAGAGGCTCCTGCTCTAGAACGCTGGGGGATCGAGGGGGCGAGACACCGGGGACACGTCAGCGGGAGAGACCCGTTCTCAGAAGAGGTCGAGCCTTGATGCGACGGATGAAAACAGTGGCTGTGACGAGGGTCCCGGACGAGACGACTAGTGCCAGGACAGGGCTGGGTCGCCAGGCGGGCCCACAGGCTCATGGGCACCTGACACCAACACGGCGCACCTCCGTAAAGGGGATAACTCATCATCGGTACTGGGCACAACCACATCTCCCCACAGAAATGTCACGCCCGGGGGCAGCCAGTCAGCCCCTGTCTCGTCTCCCAGCCTTTGGCAACCCTCTGTCCAGGGAGGTAGGGTGCCTGCGCTGGGACTCCATAGAAGCAGGAATCACCCAATGGGTGGGTGGTCTTTCGTGTCTGGCTTCTTTCCCTCGAGGCTCGTTCACTTTCTAGAAGGCGTCAGGAGCCCGCCCCTTTTCACAGAGGAGTAACAGTCCATGGGATGGGCACGGCACAGTCTGTCAGCTCTCATTGGCTGCTTCTCACAAGTACATCGCCAGGCCTTTCTCCAGGGCGCCTCTGGGCGGATGCCAACCTCCGCGCTTGGGACTGAACAGGTGAGCACATGGACCAAGTAAATGAGGATGGTCACGTCCCTGGGTAGTCTCATAGCAGGGAGAAGAGACTCAAACATCACAAAAACGAGGAAGGTGAGGAAACATCAGTACTCCTAAGTCTGAGCTGGAAATATCCCTATGAATTCCTGACGGGCTTCCTCAAACGAACAACCCAGTTTTCCTGAATCAGAAAATGAAAATGGGGAGAGGAGCAGACGTCGCAGCAGTTTGAAGCGTCCCTGATACTAACAACAGGCTCGACACTGCAGGGCAGGATGCGGTCTCCAGAGACCAGCAGGACCCGTCTGCCTGGTGAGGCCACAGAGCTCGGGCACTTCGAGAGACGACCGGCACACAGGAGAAAATCCCCCAGGGGCCGAGCCAAGTGTGACCCAAATGTGGGACAACTCGATGTTAAAAAAAAAGAAAGAAGGCAACATCCGAGTTGAACTCTGAGTCGGTTCACAATTGTATTAAAACCAAGCCCAACTCATTCACGTGGACGTGAAGACTAGCAAATGAAGAACCCAGCCTGGGTGCCGCCTCCCTGGCACAAGGTGCGTGGAGGTGGGGAGGGACCGCTATGCTGGGGCATGGCGCCTGGCTGGTCCCTGGCATGGATCTACACGGGGACGCCCAAAGGGCCTGCAGAGTCGATGGACCGATAAGGAAGGGCCACCAGACCCACCTTCACGGATGCTCCATTCAATCTCAACACCATACAGGAGAAAACGCGGCCCACAAACTGCTCCCCGGAGATCAGAGCACACCCACGTAGCATGCGGCGGCTCCAATCTCACATCTGGGCTTGGCCCGCTGTCCAGCAGCTGCTGCCCACATGCTAATTGTGGGACAGTGTGTGCGGGGGAGGGTGGTGGTGGTGGTGGTGTGTGTGGAAGCGGTGTATGGGCAGTCTCAACTGTACGGCAAACCTCAACGAACTGGATCCTGGACATCTCTGATCCTGAATCCTAACCTGCCGATTGCTCTTACGGTCCATACGCTCTGCATGGCGAGTCTGCAAGGCCTCACGGCCCTCGAGCCGACGCTGACTCAGGCAACCCTCTGGGACGGAGTAGAGTGGGCCCTGCTGAATTTTCGAGTGGGAAACTTTCTAAGGGAGTAGAAAGCCCCGTCTTTCTCCGGTGGTTCTGAATGGAGAACTTTGTGGTCAGCCGTGCAACAACGCCACCAGGGCTTCAACATGCTCAATAAAACAGGCCCACAGGGCTCAGCTCTGGTGGTGTAGTGGTTGTGCGCGGGACTGCGGCCCCCAGGGTTGGCAGTTCAAATCCAGCAGCAGCTCTCCAGGAGTAAGGCTGGGCCTCCCACTCCCACCAGGGCAGTGATGCCACAACAAAGAGGCCCATGAACCCAGAGGAGGGGTCGAGCGCCGAGGGCAGGACAGCGGCTCTCAGAACAGGGTAAAGCCGTACCAGGGGCTCAAGTAGAAAGCGTGTTTCGAAAATGATGATGGCAACAAATGTCTCACACGTGGGTGGATGGATGGATTGTGGTAAGAGTTTCATGAGCCCCCAATAAAAACAAAACGAAACAAAAAAGAATTGGGAAGGAGGTCGAGGCTGGAGGTGTGTTTGACCTCTCCTTTAGGAAGCAGCATGGATGAGTGGAACGCTCCCTCTCTCCGCGGAGCCAGAGGAGGGCAGATGCTCCCCCCACCCTTTTCACGTGAAGAAATGGTACAGTCCCTGAGGCCAGTCTCAAAAGGTCCCAGTGCCAGGAAGGACGGAGAGGATAAAACATATCACACAGAGATCATGGGTGAAAGACGGAATGTGGGAGTCATTATGGTACACAGTAAATTCTCCAGTTCTGTACGGTCAAGCAGTCAACCCAAGCACGTCCAGAGAAAGGAGAACACATACACAAAGCGATTCACAGGTGAAAACATCCAGTGCTATCAATGGATGATGGATTGTGACCCCAGGAAGGAGCCCGACCGAACAGGATCGATACCTCGATAAACAGTATGCTGAAAGAAGCCAGGCACAAAAGGCCACGTACTGTGACTTAAGTGTGCACAGGGAATTCTCAGCTAGGCAAGTCCACAGAGAGAAGTGGGTGCGTGGGGTGGGTGCCAGGGCCAGGGGGAGACAGGGACAGGGAGCGACTGCTGGTGGGCGAGGGGCTTCCTGAGGAAGGATGAAGGCATCCGGAAACTAGCAGAGGTGAGTGTCGTAAGCATCGTGGCTATACTAAATGTCACTTTAAATAGGTGAATGCTTTGGCATATGAATTTTACACAATTTAAAAACACTACTGTAAAAACTGAATTCCTTAAAATTACCCTTCTGGCTGTAATCACTGTCCTTCCCAGCAGAGAACTGGACGCTCCCTGCTGTCAAGTAGGTTCTGACTGCCACAGACCCCACAGCACGGAGCAGCTCGGCCGCAGAGGGGTTTAATCACAAATGGAGATGGGCTCGCTTAGGAGGAAGAGTGTTTGCAGTCTTGAACGCAAGTCTCGAAACAGAAGAGTGGGTGGAAGGGAGATAGCGGACAGTGTAGGACATGACCAATGAGTAATACGCGTATACATCATCCAGGGTTTGTGACAGAGGGAGGGAGGGGAGAAAATGAGAGGAGCTGATACCAAGGGCTCAAGCAGAAGGGAAATGCTTTCATAATGATGATGGCAACAAATGTACAAAGGTCCTGGGCACCATGGATGGATTGTGATGAGTTGTACAAGCCCCTAATGAAATGATTTAAAAAAACAAACTCACAGAAGAACAAGCAGCCATCCAAGTGAGAGGTCAGTTAAATGCATATGGAAGGAAGGAAGGAGGGGAGGGAGGGGAAGGAAGGAGGGA
>PVJH01046996.1:0-11558 GCA_004026705.1 Nesogale talazaci
CAGACTTCTAGATCTTAAAGAAATCAGCCAGCTAATATTTATTCTACAATATAGACAAAAGTCTACCTTCTGTCAAGGGAGAGAGAATGAATTGTTTTCCCATAATGGTGTTTTCTTTTCAATCAATTTCCCTTCAAGCTTGATTTAAGAAGGTACCATGCCCGAACCTTAGCCTGGTGGATGAAATCTGGGACAGTTCACCATCAAAGGTGAGAATTATGAGAGAGGCAAACCCGCAGAGTTCAATCTAGATGCTGCAATTCCTCCTTCCCCACTTCTAATTCACTCACTCTTCTTTTCTTTCTTGTCAAGAAATGTTTGCAGCACTGAGGGGGGGGGGGGGAAATCTCATAGAAACCAAAATGAAAAGTCTGAAATAAACTAAAGAATTGGAACAGATATAATAAAATCCTCTAAGCATTCCTCATATTGCTATTAATACATTTAAGTTCAATCTAATTCATTAAATATGGATTGAGGTCTACTCAAGGTACTGGATATTCAAAAGCTAACTGAGATTGGGTTAGTGTTCCCTGCCTTCAAGGGACTTATGGTCTAGTCAGTGATGACTACTAGTAGTTCAAGGCTATGATAATACACTCTCAGTAACTAGCTGCTCCCCCAGTCGACTCAGCCTCACAGCAGCTCTCTGTCTTCCTCAATTCAATGATTGACTTGTCAGAAATGACCACCATGCCTTTCTTCAAAGTACTTCTGGATCAGCAGTTCTTAACCTGGATCACCCAGGGGTCATAACAGTAGCAAAATTACAGTTATGAAGTAGCAATGGAAATACTTTTATGGTGGTGGGGGGGGGTTCACCACAACATGAAAAAGTGGATTAAAGGGTCTCAGCATGAGGAAGGTTGAGAACCACTGGGTTAGATAGACTTGAGCACATTCAATTTTCAAGTTAACTATCAAGTGGGTGAATCCTTGCATCATTCAGGGACTCCAAAATAGAAGGTAAAGACTATTTCTTTTATATGAAAATATAAGATTTATTACTGTAACAAAAATGGAAAATGAGCAGATGGGGTTTTTATAATTAAATTTCACCTTTTTTGCAAGGAGGAACTCAATTCATTTCTGTATCTTAGTTATGACTACAGTTATTTCTTTATCTCTTGAAACCGGTTGTCCTTCTCTTTGATTTCACTTTGAATATATAATTGTGTGTTAAGCTCTGCATATTTCTGCAACATTGTTTTTTTTCTGTCATTTGTTCTTTCCTCCATGCCTGCTTCCTGAGCCTCAATCCTTTGCCTGAACTTGTGCAATGACTTTATTGCAGAAACTGGTGTTCATTCATTACACTGCATCCTGGGTTATCTTTTTAGACTACAAATCTGGTCCTGGGGCCAACATCCAAAAATCCCACTGCCATGGACTTAAGGTCCACTCATCATGACCCCATGTAGGGTTTCTGAGACTATCAACCTTTGTCAAAGGATACACTCTCATCTTTGTGCTGTGGAGATGCTGGTGGGTTTGAACTGCCGAACTTGTGGTTGGTTAACAGGTCAACAACTACCCCATAGTGCCACCACAGTCTCCCTAAAATACCTTGGCTGCAGCTTGGAAACTACCAAATCATCTTCAAGCTCATTAGACTTGCTTGCAAGGTAGCTGAGTCTTTGCCACCTACTCAAGTCAATCCCATTACCTAAATCACTCTTACTCATCCCTCCCTCTGTTCAAAGGACTTTCTTCATTCAGGGCTCCCTGCATTTTACCTCTCCTCTCTGCTCCTCTGCAGTGGGCACATGTCTGTGGGTCATCCAATATTCAACCCCAATGTCCACTCTCTTTTAGACATCCTCCCTGGACTCTCAGGAAGAATTTCTGACTTCTTTATAGGATCTCACATCATTCTTTATGTATTCACTTGCCATCTGGGGTTATGTATGGCTATTATAATTGCTGAGAGTCTCACTAGATGTTGACATTGGCTGAAAACTAAGTCAAGGGGAATTGCTTTATTTATGAAATTTTCAAAAGACTGGCCTTAATAGAATATAGTGCTGTATAAAGCAGGTTATTTAGAATTACACTTTGTCACTAAAGATAAAATGCACTTAAAATGATTAAATAGAGGCATGATCTTTACATGAGGACAAAGGCATTGCTTTAAAACCAGGGAGAAAATACAACTGAGATATGGCGTTTCTTCTACTTTTCTGCAAGAACTTAAGAGCAAAACAAAAGCATAATATTTGGTATGAGGGAACAAGCAATGGCCCAAAAGAGTGGAGTTCTTGGTCCAAGCCACTGCTATTCTACTGTTTACTCCATGATGTCAGATAACCACCTAGCCTCCATTAGTCTCAGTTTTCTTTTAATAAAGTTGAGATTAAATTATTTGCCCTAAAAACATCAGAGGATATGCTGAGGATCAAAATGTAATAACTACAGAAGCTCACATTTATTGAGTGCTTACAAGGGGTCAGGCACAGTGATAAGTGCATCCCATAAATAATCTAATGTATTAGACACATTCACCCTAAAACAGGTTCTATCATAATCCCCATTTTAGAGAAACTGAGGCTCTGAAAGCTCAGGCGATTGAATTTCAGCAAGTGTCAGAAGCAAAATTCTCACCCAAGATGTCTCCAGATCCTACTCACTTAACTGCTTCCCTATAAATATAATACATCTAAAACCAGTGAGAGTCTGACAGAGTAAAACCGCTACACACATGGAACACATTGAAGTCTACTTTTAGCCTCGGCTGTTGTTTATGCTCCAATGCATCGCTTCACAAAAGAACACAAAGGTAGATGTCAAATATGGCAGTTGAGAGGAAGAACATGATTATCCAGAGAAGGACAAGGGGGACCATGGGATAATTACTGGGCAGAAGAGGATATAAACAGTCTGTCTTCTAGGACAGATTTGAATAATCTAACATCACATCACTTCATATAGTTTGATTTTTTTGTGCATTTATGTACATGTGTGTGGCTATAGGAGGCAAGGAGAAATTGAACTTTACTTCCCTCCGTATTTCTTTGAGGTGAAGGGTGATTCCAGTTTCTGAAATTCAGAAGTGGCACTCCCTTTAAGAAATACCATGGGTCATTCATTTCTTTGTCATGGGCCTGGATGCAAGGACCCGACAAAAAAGGAACCAGAGTTTTAAGGTGACATTGTAATGAACTGAAAAGTTATTCTCAAACTTGAGTTTGCAACAGAATCAGCTTGGGGTTCAGGAAGACAGACTGTTGGGCGTCGCTTACAGAGTGTCTCAGTAACAGGAATAGCTGGTGCTTGTCTAACAGATAGCCTAGTCATGCTCATTCTGCTTGCTGGTCTGGAAACAACCCAGAAAACACCTCTCTAGGAAACAAAAAAAGGTTGAAATTGAATTTAATCCCTTGTTAAATCACTGAAATGAGCTGATTTTATTGCCAATTGACTCTTTTTTTTTCCAGTCTAAAGAAGTGTGTGTGTGTGTGTGTGTGTGTGTGTGTGTGTTGACTATAAAATTAGAGCATATCTAAAGTTGAGGTTCTGGTTAATTAAAGTGCATGTAATTTTATTTGAACTTCTCTAATAGTTAATTGATTTAGTATGCTTAGTATTAATAATTCTCAAACTTCAGTTTCTTCTTGCCAACTATTTGTGATTGCTCTTCTTTAAATCAATATGTACCAATTCCTCCCCCCCTCCCTTTTTAACTTAGCCTTGTTCAAAATCCCAATGAACTGTGATCTCACAAACTGATGTAACTTGTATTTCTTCTACTACAGATAGTCTGGCCATAAAATAAAGTAGGCTTAAAATAAAAATAGAATCTCAGGTACTATCCAGTCCTATGTAACACACCACACTGAGCAAAAACATTCAGTATGAAACTCATTAATTAAAGTGGAAAAATGTATGCCCATTACATTTGGTAAAATATAAAATTTCTACATCTTAAACAGATTTCCCATTTTTTTCCTTAACTGCTCTATGTTTCTCTCTGTTTAATGTGTTTTTCTTCCTTCAAATGCTTTAAACTTATATTCATATTGTATAAACTTCCTAATTTCCTTGTGCCCATGTCTGCGTTTATGTGCATGTGAATTTATATTTTTATTCAGGACATACAGGAACACACCTGTTGAAATGCTAAATCTTGAGGACAAGTACAGGCCTTCTAAACACATGAATAATGATGTCCTGGTTTTATTTAAATGAAGTGCCTGCATGGAGTGGGGTTAAATGAGGAGGAGACATTAACCTTTCTTTGTATTCTTGTATTTTTCATATCAGTGCTTCTTGCTTCTTTGGTAATTTTGCTGTATTTTTGTGACTTGTGCTAATGTGCCTCTGTTTTAGCAAGAGACCAGTACTAAAGACCATTTAACTTTACACACACACACACACACACACACACACGATAATAACAGCCACAACATGACATTCCTATGACTACAGAGAATTATTATCCACTTATTACACTCAGGAGGTATAATGGGAATGATCCAAACTTTAACAATGTCCCTGATATTTGTAACTCTTCTCACCTCATTAGAGGACGGACTTGCAGGGCACAGAGGCAGACACCATCCATCTCCACAGTGCACAAAGGCAAAGAAAAGGCTATGCTTTCCAAACTTCTCAAACACATATGCCTGTTTCTCACACATATTCATATGAACATTAAAACTTCAAAAATGAAGCAAAATAAAACTTGAACTAGTACAAATCCACACTTTCCACTTTGCATAAGCACCTTATGGATAAATGAGCCACCCACCTGTCATTTATTCCTCAATTCTGTGGATGAAGAATGCACGAGAATTACTTTATGGCCTGTCTTCAATGCAAAAAGTATGAAAAGACAGGGATGAATATATAAGGCAACAAATGAATTTGTATTGAATGACAATTTTGCCATTACTTTAAAGATGGCAACAAATATACTTTTGAAACATGAACAAAGCATTTTCCACATTATTTCCTGTGCTTCTGTTGTCCATTATATATACACACAACACATCTACATGGTATATATATTTTTAAAGTTTCTAAAACATGTACATGCTATAAATATTTTTTAAAGTTAAACTCTGCCATCTTAACCTGACAGTATTGAATTTTAAAAGTAGATTTGCACTCTATCTATGACTTGATATCATGGTAATATTGACGTTATGGCAACATTGACTTTCTGTTTCAATTTCAGAGGTCGATCCTATTTTGTAAATTTTTTTAAAAAAATCATCAAATACTTGGTGTTCATTACTGAAAATTCTTGGACATATAATCATCCATTAAGAACTTTCAAAAGTAACGTCATGCTTGCCACATTCTGTAATTGAGGGTAGAGATGCAGATAGCTAATGAGGGTCTTAAATTACCCACTGTTCACCAGGCAGACATTTGCTAGATGTTCATTTGACATTTGTGAAGTTACAGAAGAGATATCACATTATAAGCTATGTTTTTATACTCAGCATATGACAATAAAGCTGCACTTAAAAATTAACTGGCACAGGTGAAATCTGTAGAACCTCCACTTGAAGCATAGAATACTTTCTTTTATTATAACTCAGAATACTTTCTTTTATTATAACTCACTTCTTCCAACAATCAAACTCAGAAATGATGTCCAATCACAGAAGACACAGCTAGGCCTAAAAACACAGATCTTTCTCTATGTGCATACCAAGAAATCTCCTGATATGTCTGTGACAAGGAAGTCCTGCATTATTCAAAGGCCAAACAATGTCATTTATTTCTGAAAGGCACTGGTTGAGCCTATGCTACAGTTCAATAATCTGCTGCTATCCATCAGTAAAGGTTATCAGGGAGTTAGCTTAAAATATCCTCTTACTAAGGTTGCGTGACTCAGTCAAAGACACGCAGCAAGTTGCAGAGCAAAGTACCTGGCCCTCAAGGAGCACAAGTTGAGTTTAGTAGGATTGGAAAGATCCTTGAGACCATGAGTGCTGTCCAGTCAATTCCATTCACTAACCCCCATACCTCCTTGTCCTTGCCTATGAGAAGTTGTCTGCTTGTTGGTTTTGTTTCATTCACTGCCCTTCTGGCAAGACTTGGTGGCTTTGCTCATTCTCAACAATTTCTGCAGACCATGCTCCAAAGAAAAGATAGAAGCGATGTTTGTGAAGGCAGACTGCTATTTTGCAGCACTGATTCTGCTTTATTTGTCAGACCATTTTCATAGATCAAGGACTATTTTGGTCCTGATGTTTCAGACAAGTTCTAATTTCAGTTATTACCTTCTGCCTCCTTAAGTTCCCTAGTGAGTTTAGCAAGATCCACATTTGCTTTTTGTTCAACATTGGTAGTTTGTAACCATTGCTTAAGGCTTCATCTAAGAAAACCTAATTAACCAATGGTGTTAAAGGGTGCTGCTACAATATCTAGCATCTCTGCTACTCCTTATCTTTCAAGAATCACCCTGGTTTGCATGCTTATTAGCATGACCCACTAGTGCCTTCCAGAATATCAGAGTCAGGAAACTTAAAAAGAATACATTCCAATCATATCTGAGTTCCACTTTGGGTCAGAAAGCACCTTCGTGTAAAAATATTGAACATGAAAAGAATCATTAATTAATATTCTCTAGAGTTCTCTAAAGATTTACTTAGCAAAGCATTTTTCTCCCAAGAAACATTACCAAAGTACTTTTCAACAAAGAATCCATCTGGTACTTCCATTGCACAAAAGATGTAATGGTGGCAGACTGGCTGTCCCCAAGATCAATGAAATAAATACCAAAGGGAAAAGTCTGCAACTGGGGTAATTGCAATGGTTCTTGTGGTGACTTAAACTTTGGAGGCACTTTAGGCATATTTTGTTTTGTTTTATACCCTTATGTTGGAGTGGAGAAAATGTCTTTGAAATTTGAGGGAAATGAGGAAGGAATGTGATTTAAAACATAAGTTTAACCCAGTTCTACCACACAGTAGGATATGCAGTTGTGAGGAAACCTCTGGGTGCCAATTTCTTTGTTTATGAGAGTGGGTAAATAAATACCTGCACAGATGTTTGCAGAAAAAGGGGAAATATATAGGAGTACACTATAATTGTAAAATGCACAAGGATATACAAATTTAAATCATGTATTAAAATCCATGTATATAACTTTAAACTTCCATTATTACTCACTCTTCAGTTGCTGAATTTGAGAACTCTTTGAAGGGTTCTACCTCAGTGTTCAGATTTCAATTCTAGACATTTTGTTATGTCTCAGGTTTGCAGGGGGGGGGTGTGCAATTGCGCGTAGGGGCGGTGTGCATCACTTTCCATAATTGATTCACACCAAAATGCTAGCTTTCAAGAGGCAGAGCAACGTAGGCAGTAACTGTTGCAACACTACATACATATGCTGATGACAAGCACATTTTCTGCAGGAAGAGAACACTCTCTTGTCATATCTACGGGAAAGAGTGCTGATAACAAACACTAAAGTTGTCCAAACATCTGACCAGACCCCAAACTACCCAAAGTCACTGACATCAAGTCAATTCCCACTCATGACAATGCTATAGGACAGGGTAGAATACACCCTTTGGATTTCCAAGGCTCAAAAAAATGAAACAACCATTATGAGAACAGACAGCCTCCCCTGCAGAGGCTGGTACATTGAAACCTCTGAACTTGGGGTTAGCCGCTCAAAGCCAAGACTGCTACTGTACCAGGACTCCTTAAACATCACCCATCTTCAATATTTAGCAACTCAGGTACTTTTGACAGTTAACCCAAGGAATGGACCTCTGGCTTTTTGGTCCAATGGGCTTTCTTAGATCCACTGCCTTGACGCTTCTCCAGGCTAGGGTAACTTTCCCCCTTAGATGGGTGAATGATTTTTCCCAATATTTAAAAACTTTTCTGGGGGGAAAAGAGGGGCTTTTGCTATGGCGGTCTGGGTCAACATGCCAGTGATGGGCCATGAATGAAAGGCAGGTAGAGAGGAGAGGCAGCCAACCGGGAGAGAAAGCCTGGAAATCAGAAAGCCCAAAGCCCACTGTCCCAGCACAGGACCACTTTGCAGGGATGCCAGGGATATGAATGTATATGGACATGAGCTGCCATCGAGCAGTTTGGGGGGAGCGAGGGGTTTCGAATCCTTGATCTTTGTTTAGCAGCGGAGTGCTCTAACAAGTGGCTCCAAGACTCTGAAAGGAAGGTAAGGGATCCTGTGGTAGTTCTATAATCATTTGTCAATTTGAGAGATTATGAGAGAAGGGGTGGAGACTGATCTATCAATTGGTCAAAGCCAATGAGGCTTCTGTGTGGGCATGGCCTCTCCCTAAGGATTCTGGGAAATCCAATTTCCTCATTGGAGGCTGGAGACACTTCTTTTTGTGCGCTGATTCCCTGGGAGACATTGCAGCTGCCAAGACACATGGAACTACACTAGTGCCCTGAGCTGCAGAAGTTACATGGACCTACCCTGATGCTACCAGACTTCTGAAACCAGAGAAGTCACATAGAGATCCCAGTCAGTGCTGATATGATTACACCATCACTGGATTCAAAGACTTTCTACCCACGGGCCTGGGATCTTCCCGGATTTGGTGTCATTGCATTTGTTTCGTGAGTCTAAAGAGAACATTATAAATTGGTATCAGACATATGGGCTAATATTGGACTTATGGGCTAGGACTGGACTGGGTTGGGATGCTTTCTTAATGGACAATTACCTTTTATATAAAACTCTTTCTTGTACACATATGAGTTTCTATGAATTTGTTTCTCTAGTTTACCCAGACTAATACAGACCCCCAAATAGAAAAGTCGTAACTTACTGAAGGAATCTCTCAGAGCTGGTGATGGAAAATGCTATGATTAATAAAAACTACTCATTGCACCTACCCACCCCACTCTCCTCCAAATGGCACCCAGGACACATGCTAAACTTTAGATATGCCTCTGCCTGTCCTCGCTCATCAGAGGAAAGCCCACATACTCCTGTGTACTTGGGAGAATATTTTCCAGTCACTCTTTGGGTTAAGTGGTCACTAAGGAGTAAATGCAGATAAAGAAGTCATGTTGAGAATATGGTGCTGCCAATATGGTTCAATGTTAGAATCTTTCTTGCATTGGTCATTGGACTGTCCCTGGGATCTCTGAGTCCTTCTTATAGCACAATTCTCAGCAGGTCGCAACAGTACCCATGGTAACCTGGGAAGTTAGGATTCTGTAACTATTAGAACTTGCTTTGTTTAGTTTTCACACTGTTCATTCTTGTCTCTAAATCTTTAAGAATGACTTTGATAATCTTGGTAAAGCCTGTCTGCCCCCAGGGTGCATTTATGAAGCCCATTTTTCTTCTGCAGTCTATGTTTACCCCATGCTCTGGGAAGCTGCACATGCTCCAAAGCCATTGTGAACCAAGTATGCCTGGGCACCGCCATCATAACAATTGTGCACATAGTGAATGGAGTTGTGATCCAGTGGGTCTTGATTCTCCAAATCATATTATCTTTTAATTCATTCAGCTTCTTTGACTGTATGCCCCTTTCTTAATTGCTAATTACCAAGGGAGGCTGAGGATGGGAGGGAAGAAGAGCAAACAATACCATTTATTCATTTTGACTGTGTATAAAGTTGGTCACTGAAGGAACACAAAAGCCAACAGGAGAGGATATGGGTTGTTCCTCTTCTAGCAGCTACATGGTCAGTACAGGTGGCTCTCAAGGCAGGTCGACAGCCCATAACACCTGCCCTCACTCTGATAGGTAGGAGCATTCTTGGGAACGGCAAGTACAGCCCTTTCCAGAGAGCATGGACAGATGTGTCTAGGTGCAAGGTGATAAATTATGCCTTTAGGGAGCATCATAGAGGCCATGGAAATAACTGCAGATGCCATACCTCAGTGATTTTATGTGGGATGTTGCTAATTCCTGGAATTTATGCCCCTGAAAACCCAGCCCATTGGCTTGGAAACAAAGACTTTTGCTGTATTGTGGCCATTAATTTAACTCTAGACAGGAGCTGGCGATTGTACCCTTGGAGAAAAAGCAAAGCAAAGACAATCAGATGCTATCAGACAATGGGAGCAACATAAATAAATAGGACTGAATTGTTACCAGGAAGCATATGAATACAGTAGAAATCACTCTAGCTTTGAAAATAGCTTGAGTTTCAAACTGAAGCTCAGTCAGCAGTGAACTGTGTGATCTCAGGGAACTGGTACACCCTCTCTGTGCTCGCTCCCCTCCCACACGGGCATGAAAGGAAGTGATCTCTGTTCAAATGAGCTACCTCTGTGTACCGTACCTCATGTTTATTTACATGTCTCTTCCTTGACTGGAGAAGCCACTGATCTGGTGGAATAATTTAAATAAAAAGTAACCAATTATCTCTTAATTATTTTTCCCCCAATGTACAGGGGCATGAATAGTGAAAATGACTAGAAACCCTTCTTAGGTTTCTATCCTTCTCATGCAGTTCAGATACCTGGGCTGTCACGTCAATGTCAGCCTGAATGTGATGCTAGGACATTGTTTTAGCAAGCCCCTAGAGGACGAGGATAATCATATCACTTTTCATTTCTATTGCACCATCTTTCTTACTGCCTCTGCCATTGTCTTATCTTCCAAATCTCTCTAGGGGAGATCAATAGGACTGATTTGGGTAATTATTATTCTCATCATATATAAATATGTATGGGGAAACTATAGGAAAGTGCAGTCTTGTGACTTTGCCAAGGTTGAAAAGTATTGGAGGCAAGATTGAAAGTCAATTTTCCTTTCTTGCTCCCCCAGGCTCTCTATGGTTTTTACAGAGCCCTACCCAGATCATGTCACATGCAGATACTTTCTTTATTTTACCTGATCAAGGGGAAATTCTTTTGAAACAACCCCAGGGTTCTGAAACATTTTACAGCAAAAGAGATCTCATTATATTATTCACCTCACAATTCTCCTTTTCATTGTGTCTAAATCACCTTACACATATGAGAAGTCTCTGGGTGGTGTGAATTGTTTCTATTGGATTACTAGTCCAAAGGTGGGTTTTTTGGACACCACAGACGAGAGGCCTGGCAATGAACTTTTAGAAAGAGGAACGGTAAGAAAATCCAATGGAACATGACTACTATCACGTGGAGTCAACTTTATGGCAACGTTTGGTTTGGTTTTGTCTTAATTGTTTAGAAAGAAGGCGAGGCAAACCTCAGAGATGGTCCTGGGGCAACCAGGTCCCCTAGATCATCTGAAGGAAAGCGTTTTGTAGCTGTCCTCACCTTCGAGACACGAGAATGCCAGGATCCAGTTCCTGTTAGTGAAAGAAACGAAATGCCCCAAACACTGGCTATCAGACTAGCAGCCAGTGATGGGCCAGCGCAGAAACTGAGAACAGAGAAGCCACTACATTCCATTCTCCTTTCTGCTAATGGGGAACTTGACAGTCAATCTCACCAAAGCTCCAGTTAATGATCTCTAAAATGGCTATCATTTCTTTCATGTCTTTTCCCAATGCATAGTTGTGTTGGTTGGTTTGTTTTACTGAAAAGGTGAAGGTGCCGCACATTTCTGGACACAGCAACACTGTTTTCCGCTAAAGCAGCCAGTTCTCAACCTGTGGGTGGCAAA
>PVJH01046997.1:0-11542 GCA_004026705.1 Nesogale talazaci
TCTTCCCATGCAGAGATGTGTTTCATGTGCTCGTCTGAGCTTTTGAGTGAGGCATAGTACTCCATTGTGTGTATGTGCCAGAGTTTGTTGATCCATTCATCTACTGATGGAAATTTAGGTTGCTTCCAACTCTTTGCAATTGTGAATTGTGCTGCAATAAACATTGGCGTGCATACCACTGGCTGTGGTTTATTTCTTGGAGATGGCTTCTTTTACACCCAGAGGGATGGCAACACTGACCTAACAGTGGAGTAATAAATTGCTACCAGTGTATTCTATCCATTCTCACCAGAAGCAGCAGGAAATGAAATTTAGGAGGGGTTCTCATTTATTTCCCATAACCTCCCTTATTCTGAGACTAAGCATCCCTATAAAGTGTATG
This sequence comes from Nesogale talazaci, assembly GCA_004026705.1. Lineage (NCBI taxonomy): Eukaryota > Metazoa > Chordata > Mammalia > Afrosoricida > Tenrecidae > Nesogale > Nesogale talazaci. The sequence goes on from PVJH01046997.1 coordinate 383, forward strand.
AACCAGTTCCTTCATGCTTTACCCCCATGTTAGGTACCTATTTTCCAAATTGCCTGTCACTTAACCCAGGACACTGAGGAGACAAGCATGTTCCTGGATGTGAAGAATTCTTATTCTGGTTTGATGGTATTTGCATTCATAAGCAAAGGCCATTCAAAAGTCGTCAAACTACAGTGATTTATGTCTTTAGGGTGAAACGTGGTCAATCTTGGCCATCCAAATGAGATCAAATTGGTAGCAGGTGCAAGCTTGTGAGTCCACACATTTTTCAGGAACCCACTAAACTCACTACCATCAAGTTAGTGTTTAAGGCAATCCTTGAAGCAACTGTAGGACAGGGTATGACTGCCTGTGTGAGTTTTCAAGACCCTCTGCAGGAATTGAAAGCCGCCTTCTCACTTGGAGTCGCTGGTGGTTTTGAACAACTGATCTTGCAGTTACAGTCCAATGTGAAACCACTGTGTAGGTCCCCAGGGCTCCTCCTGGAATCCACAACTCCTCCCTAAAACTTAAGACCAACTAGTCCTTCACCTTTTGCCCCTGCATCAGGTCAGTGGGTGCCCATGAAACATGTCCACACTCATCCTGTCTGTTCATTGGTGAGCCTCTTCCACTTGCACTCAAGTGGACACGTTCAACAGCAGGCATACCAGCCTGCCTACTATCATTAGTTTCCAGGACAGACTTCCTGCCTCCACGCACCCCTGTCTGACCTGTGATTGCACAAGGAGAAAGAGTCAAACCTTACATTCATTCCAAAGCCGACGAGGTGGTTAGATGTGTCACCCTCAACATACTTTACCAATTCAGACACCAGCTGTTCAAGAATCCGTCTCTACTGTTGAAGTGGTCACATAGAACTCGGACAATATTAATAACCATGGGGTATATTAGGTTCCAGTTCTGCATCAGAAATACTGAGGGCACAGTTCTTTGGTCAGGGTTGCTTCCAGTCGGGGCTCTCTGGTCCTCAGTCTCTGAGCTACATGACCTTTTACCTATACTGTTTGGGTACTTTCACAAAACTCGTTAGTGCATAAAGGGCATACTGCTCTACCATAAGATTGTCTAGGGGTGAGCTCCGGTGGTGTAAGTGGCTGAGTGTGGGGCTGTGATCCGGGCTTGGGGGTTCAAATCCAGTGGCGGCTCTCAGGAGCAGCGCTGGGTGGCTCCCACGACCACCAGAGGGTAGTGAGGCGCACACACACACACACACACACACACACACACGATTGTCTAAAGGTTCTCAGTTCCTGCCCCATAGGTCAGCAAATTCTTCCTCACTCTATTAGGTTCCTGGTGACGACCCTTTCTATATGGGTTATATTTGCTCAGTGGGCCGAGAAGCCCACTGCTCTGCCTTGTGCTCTGGGGCTCTTGGTTCTGCTGTTGCCACTGGCACTCCTTTGGTGTCCAGCACCCTGAATCTTGGATCCATAAGGTTACACTTGGCAGGATCTTGGCCTTTAAACAGCAGTGCTCTACTCGGCTTTCTTTTTTTTTCTTCCTCCCTCCCTTCTGTCTGTAAGATCCCCACCTGATCACCCTACCCCACCCCCTTTTTGCTTCAGAGATAGTTCATTTCATACATACCCAGTAGGATGGCATAGTGGCCCAATCCTCAGTTAAGATTTCAAGTTAGTACAATTCCGAAGAACTTTCCTAATAGTCACAAATCAATGATACAATCCAACCCCACCTTTTCTTACGCAAACCCCTAAGGTAAGGAGCGAATGCTCCCAACTGCATGGTCCCAGTCAGTCCTTTGGAGTTAAAATGAACAATGACTGTGACTAGGAAAGTTCTATCACGTGAGTCACTGCACCACACAATGATCCATAATGATGCATGAATTAAAGAAACTGTTGGCTTCCTTTGTCCTTGGCATATCCAAGATAGGCAAGAGAGACATTTTTCTTTTAGAATCATCTGGTGATTGTTTAATATATAAGGCAATTTTCAGCTTCATAGATCGAAATACCAAAATTGCCGTTTTCCCTCAACTACAACAAACTTAAACACTGGCTGGGAAAATAATAAAAATGCAACGGTCCCCATAACTCCTTAGGAATAAAGGATTTTAAAACGAGTACTTTTAGAGGAAGAAAAAGGACTGAAGTCACTTTACCAATTAGGATTATTCTCAGGAAGCAATGCTTTAAAACTAAAACCATTAATGACAGTTGAAACAGCTTTCTAGAAAGTGTTTTTCTGCTGAGCCCTGGTGGCGCAGTGGTTGTGTGTGGAACAGTTGTGTGTGGAGAGTTCAAATCCAGCAGCAGCTCTCCAGGAGCAAGGCTTGGGGATAAAGTATTTTTCTATTCTCAGGTTATTCACCCCTCCCCCCCTCAAATTTTATAAGCCTCATAACTTTTATATATGCCTGGCTGATATCTGAAATACTACAATTAGAATCTCCTTATGAATAAGTGCATCAGACATACTGAAAATATGGCTTCATATTTTCAGGAACAAGTGACTATACAAGGGGACTTCTCAAAGTTAATAAACATTCCATTATCTTTTAATTCCATCTCGCACAAACTTTCTGAAGCCCCTTTGTATACACTCTTACTGACTAGATGGCATTTGGTAAAATTTCTATGTAAATTTTTAATGTTTTATTATACCCCACATATACTTGTTTCCTTAGACAATATTCCACAAGTTGTGCCATGTATCACACTTTTCCTTTGACAGCAGTTTTGTTTTAAAATTGAATATTCCTTTTCTAAAAAAACATTAAAAAGTGTGATAAACACTTTATGCATATTTGCAAAGCATTGATATCTTCATATCTTATTTTTAAATAACTGATTCCACGCTTGTTGCAAGGTAAATTTGTAGATCAAATGATGGTGGTGATGTTTTAGTAAGTTACAGGGGAGGGAAAAGAACTCAGGTCTATTCTTTTGTCAGGGTTTTACAAACTAAGCTAAGTTTAACCAACTTGAGTGGGAGAGGAGTTCTTTGAAGTGCTAAGAATGTGGGATCCTGACCTGGAAGCAGCACAGTGAACTGCTAGCTTTTGGTCACCACTTGCAGCAACCTCTTTCATGTATGTTACATATCAAAATGAAACTCTTAAAAAAAGAGCTTACACCAAGAGCTCACATATTACTAGGCAGGACATTGAAAGGAATGGAGTGTAATATAACTTAAAACCTTTATTTTTGGTCAGCATACGTTTTCTTTAATTATTTTTACATTTCCAGTAACATATCATTTTGAGGTTCCATATATCAGGTTAGTATAAAGCTTTACAATTTCATAATCCTAGATTCTGAGCCATTTTAAGGTGGAAGCAGAAATCAGAAGTAGTCTTCAGAAAATTAATTTTCTTCTGTGGTGTCTAGTTCATCATCATCATCATCATCAATATCTGTCTGTTGGTCCTTTCTGAGTCTACAGGTGGATACCTGTTAAAAGTTAACAGTTATAAAAATATTAGAGGATTTTATATACTTGGTGCATCTTTTTCTATTTCTCCAAAGCAAAGCGGGAACTCTGGTGATCAATGGGCCGAGTGTTGGGTTGCTAACTCAAGGTCAGTTGTTCAAACCTGCCAGCAGCTCTCTGGGAAAGAGATGAGGTGGCTGGCTTCCTTAAAGAGGTTTGACCTTGGGTATGACTCTTTGGACACGGGGTCCTTATGAGTTGGAATCACTTGGCACTGGCAGAGTATGTAGGAAAGTGCACACAGAACAAACTGTCATCAAAATGTTCATATGCGGGGCTGAGCCCCGGTGGCAAAGTGGCTGTGCACTGGACTGCGACCCACTGGGATGGAGGTTCAATTCCAGCAGCAGCTCCACAAGAGCAAAGGCTGGGCCTCCTACTCCCACCACCAGAGGGCAGTGATGCCTCCCCATTCAAGAAAAACCAAAACAAAACAAAAAGAGTTCATTTGCAGTCCATTTTCAGTAACAAAAATTTCCTGTAAATTAGTAAATTTTAAGGTGGGAAATAGTAACAAAACTTTTTTTTGTTTATTCTACATAAATTAATTTTTGATAATATAAATTTAACCACTCAGTCTCCAGTGCTTTAATAATGTGTTTCAGAGAAAAGTACAGACTCAGTATGTTATATCAAAAATAAATTTAGCAACTTGGGGGTCAAAAAAATATGAATGGGGCTAAGCCCTGGTGGCATAGTGGTTGAGTGCAGGACTGTAGCCCACAGGGTTGACAATTCAAATCCAGCAGCAGCTCTCCAGGAGCAAGGCTGGGTCTCCTACTCCCACCATCAGGGGGCAGTGATGCCACAAGACAAAAAATATGAATGAGAATCATCAAAGGAATGAAAACATAAAAATACTTGAACTAGACGGAAATACTGAAAGTAGCGTAAATTTAAATGGAAGGTGTTGAAGATGGGAACTCACTATTTGGCATGAAATCCCAATTACTGCCACTTTAAAAATTCCTGAGTGACTATACTGCCTAGAGGACATTCATTAATGCCTGGAAATAGTGTTGGTTGTCACATCTGGGGGTGGTATGTGCGTTTTACTGGGAGCTACTGAGTAGGGATGGAATGCTGCTTAACCTTTTCATAATGTGGATGCCAGCTTCCCTCCTCACCCGTCCAGTAGGCCCTGATCTCAGCCATGCCAGGGTTCTAAAGTGCTCCATGGAAGGGAGGTAATGGCGTGTGCTGATGAGCTGACAGACTAGAACAGCCACCTTTTTCTCCCCCAGAGCAGCTCTTGGGTTCAAAGTGCTCATGTGTTTTCATAGTTGCTGGGCATTTGGTCATTGTACCACTGGGACCGTTTAGATAGCTCTAAATAGTCAACACACTATATAGACCCACTAGACACTAAATTTAGGGAATCCATGGGTAAGAAGGCATTTAGGCAGGGGTATTAAAAATACAATTTTTTAGGGGGAGAGCTGTCATTATAAAGCAGCAAGTAAAGTTTAAAAACAAAAAGGAATTAGGTGAAATTTACCCTAAAAGTTTTAATTTGATAAAAATTTACTCTATTGAAAGTTTGGGAAAGGAGACCTGTAAAGTTCGGATGCTAACTGAAAGATTGGCAGCTAAACCCACCCAGCACGTCCTTGGTGGGAGAAAGACCTGGTGGTCTGCATCCACAGAGACTGGAACCTCAAGACAGTTCCTGGGGGCAATATTTCCCTGTCACGCCAGGGTTCTGTGAGTAAAACAGGAACTTGTGGCATCTTACAGCGACAGGGGCATCGTTCTCTAGTCTAGAACGAGGGGTAACAAGCTATGGCCCTTGGACCCAAACAAGTCTGCTTTTTATTTTTGAAAATAAAAGTTTATTAGCATTCAACCATTCTGGTTATCGCATATATTCGAGTATAAGCCAACCCGAATATCTGCCAAGGAACCTAATTTTACCACAAAAACTGCATTAAAAATGTGCTGAAAGAACAAGAACCACATTACTATGAATGGAGGGGAGAGCAGAGTGGGGACCCAAGGCCCACCTGCGGGTAACTGGACACCCTCTGACAGGGGAGTCGTGGGGAGGAGACGGCTAGTGAGGCAGCAATGAGGCATACAACTTTCCTCTAGTTCCTGAAGGCTTCCTCCCTGCCAACCGTCATGGTCCCAGTTCTACACTACTGTGAAGATGAGAAATGGAAATGTGGGGGACCCAGGGTGGATGAACCCCATGGGACCAGGAGTGGGAATGAAGCTGCAGGATGAGTGGAGGGAAAGTGGGGTGGGGAGGGGGAGCCAACTTCGGGGATCTACACATAACCTCTTACTGGGGTGACAGACACTAGGGGAGAGGGCGAGGGGAGACATCGCGCAGTGTGTTATGACAAAACAATTTACAGAGTATTGAGGGTTGGTGGGAGAGTGGGGAGGCTGATGTCAGGGACTCGGATGGAAAGGTGGAGGTTCGGAGAACGATGACAGCTGCAGGCATGTGAAGAAGCGTGGCGCACTATATGTATGTATTGTGAGAAATGATGTATGAGCACCCAATAAAATGATTTAAAAAATGTGCTGAAAAACTTGGCTTATTACTTGAGTATATACTGTGTGTGGGTGTAGTCTATGGCTGCTCTTAACTATGATGGAGACCACATGGACTGCAAAGTCTAAAGTAGTCGCTTTCTAATTCCTTATAGGAAAAGGTTGTCAACCCCTGCTCTAGAAATCAGGCTTTCTAGATAATGAAAACATGAAAAAATTAGATTTTCCTCTAAAGATTTATGCTTTACATTCTTTGACAATGGTCTTTGACAGCCTCTCTTAGGTCTCATTTCTGGGTAGAACAGTATATCATAACAAGACAAAATCTTTAACAGTCTGACTTCAGAATCTGTGGTCTTCATAGTCTGAGTACCACAGAATAGTGTTAGTATTCGCCTGCCCTTTCCACTTCTGTTCTCAAATGTTCTGCTTTGGAGGGTAATGTGTTATTGTAGTATAAACGAATCTCAACATAAAAAAGAGAGAGCATTTACTAGAGCTGCTTCTAGTACCACTTCATTTCACAGAAGAGGCAAGAAGCCCTGAGAGAGTCCACAGGAGGTGATATGGCAGAAGGGAAATACTATATTGTTGAACAAGTCCAACAGTAGGCTCTCAAATTCCTTTAAAATTGTTTATTTGCTGCTCAAGTGTAGAGTGATCGATGCCGACTCATAGGGGTACTGCTGTGGGCGTCTGAGACTGTGATTCTTGAGGAGAGTAGAAAGCTGCGCCTGTCTTCCCTCGGAGCAGCTGGTGGTTTTGAACTGCCGACCTAGCGGTTAGCAATAGTCCAACACGTAACCACTACTCAGCCAAGGCTCCTTGTGGGGGGAGGAGGGACTTTTCATTGTTTTTGTATTTTCCAGATTCCCTACGGCAACGCTGGGTACTTATGATAATAAGAGTAAAAAGTAAGTGTTCACAATAAAAAAATTTTGTTTGTAGCTCACCTGGCCTGTTCCAGATACACCCTTAGCTGACAGTGATCTCTGAAGAGGCGACTTTGAATTTGCTCTTACAATATCTAATCGAGATGAATAATCTGGTGGATACAGGGAGTTCCGGAAAACCTATTGCCAAGATAAAATAACATGATTCTTAAAAGTAGGCACTAGCCCATGGAAATCTAGGCAAACCCCAGTTAGTGCCTCTATATTAAGATGTTTTAAAGCGAACTTCCCCCAAATTGACAAACGTGCAATCATTGACTATAAGTTTAAGGGAAAAGCAAAATGTAATATAATTTAACTTGCAAATGTGAAAGCTTAAAACAAACAAGCAAAACTCTGAGTTATGTAAGAAAATAAGGCATATGAACTGTAATTCAGTCATTGAAACAATCATCTGAATGCTGATCAGGAAAATCACAAAAGCCAGCAGGAGAGGGTTCCTTGCACTGCAACAGTTAGGGAGCAAGCTAGTGGGGAGGTTACAGCTCATGCTTTTAAGTTCTGCTCTGCCATTCCTCAATGCTTCTCTAGGTGAATTTCACTATAGGACTGCTATGGAAATTAGTACACTGGTGCCACGTGATTTATGAATTCTAATCATACCTATGCTGTCAGGTAGGCACTGCACTGCTCATTACCATGCCAGCTTGGTTTCACACTACCAGCTGTTCTGCGGGGAAAAGATAGGGCTGGCAGCTCCATCAGGATTGACAACTCAAGGAGCCCTACAATCACTGAGCCGGGCTCTACTCCTGGCAGTGGTTTGGTTTTGGGAACTCCATCTAGAACTGGTCAGTTCTTTTACAGCTGTAGCTCTAAGTCCTAAGCACTCCTATTTAGACTTTGCCCCCGTTTCTCTCTGTAGAAATGGAGCAGTCGGTAAAGCTATCAGAAGTGAATTGCTTTAACTTCCCTTCTTTACCTCTTCTCTTTTTACCACCCTCCACCCTCCCTTTCAAAGGCAAAATGTCCTTGTGATGTTTGGCAAAGTGCATTTTTCCTTTATTCCAAACTTCAACCTTCCCCTACCCCATAGCAAATTCAAGACCAGTTTTAAAAATGACCTTAAAGTAAAACATTATTCTTTTAAATGGGTGAGGCTGACATCACACCTCACCAAAGAAGCAGTTCCAGCCATCACATTAGGGAGGAGTTAATTAAATGTAGGGGCATTATGGCCCTTGGATGATGTTATAAATGTCCAAATGTCCCTTGGAAGAAAAAAGGTTTCCCATTCCTACTTTGAAAAGGCTCAAACAGTCTACTGTTCTTCCTCACTCACCAACACTAAACTTGCTCTTCCTTTAATTACCAACCTGAAAATCACTCACTGCCACTGAGCCACAGTGACCTACAGGACAGAATAGAATGACCTCTGTGCCTTCCCCAGGCTGTACATTTTTATTTTACTGGAGTTGGAGAACCTCCTCTTTCTCCAGCAGGGTGGCTGGTAGTTTCAAACTGCTGACTTTCTGTTTAGCAGCCTAACAAGTAACCCACTACACCACCAGGGCGCCTGCCTTCCTCTTCGTCATCTTCCTTTTTCATCTGACCCTGTCTTTGCAACTCTCTTATTGTGCTATGTGCTCTGTTTCTTCACATCTCTTATACCTTGAGTATTTTTCAAGAGGTTTCTTTTCTTTTCTTTTTTTTTTTTTGGCATCACTGCTCTCCGGTGGGGGGAGTAGGAGGCCCAGCCCCACTGCTGGAATTGAACATCTGTCTCAGTGGGCCGCAGTCCCGAGCACAACCACTACGCCACCGGGGCTCAGCCAAGAGGTTTCTTTTAGGTCATTGACCTCCCCCCCACCCCCCCCCCCATACACACACAAAATCATGAACCTCTGAAAAATCTGTTACACACAATGTTTAATATGACTACCCTTCAACCAGCCCTTTACATCAAGACAGAAACATGGCAAATAAAACGTGTTCACACAAGAAATGAGTTAATCTTTTTTTTTTGGGTGGGGGGAGGCATCACTGCCCTCTAGTGGGAGTAGGAGGCCCAGCCTTGCTCCTGGAGAGCTGCTGCTGGATTTGAATCACCAACCCAGTGAGTCGCAGTCCAGCACACAACCACTACACCACCGGGTCTCAGCCTGAAATGAAGTAATCTTAACATGAACTTTATCCACTTACTGTAAGGAGAAAAAGGAGACCCAAACTTACGGACTTCTCTTTGTATTTGTTTAAACTTTAGAGACATGCGGAACATCAAAGGATTCAAGGAATAAAACATGATTAACTTAAGAGGAAGGAGGTGGGTTTTGTGTTGAAAGTAGTTCATCCTGGTAGAAATATGGGACATATCATTGATCTGATTAACTGTTTTTGTGTGGAGGCATATTATTTTGCATAGAAAATTCTTTTTAAACTCTTTTAGGAAAACGAAACCATGAGTGAAAAGCAGAAGAAAATATTCAGCCCTGGGGATAAAAGTTAAATTTACATCTTCCTGCAAAAAATACTGTTGGATCTTTACAAAGATTAATGTGAAAAGTTAAATATTAACAGAAAATCATAAAAACTGAGCTATTCAGGACACACACAGTAACAGGAGAGCTATAGTGTTCTCATATGAAGTTTTACCAATACAACTGCTTGCTCTTAACCGTTTCCCACATTAAGAGAAGAACTGAGCTTAGATTCACATTCCTACCTCCAGATCTTCTTCCTCATCAATCTTTTGTATGTTTTGATAGGCAGCAGTGTAGACCTCTAAAGCTTTGCCATGAAATAACATTTCAATAGTGATAAATTCTGAAAATATATTCTGAAAAACAATGATTTTAAACAGTTAAGTTGCTTTGTGAGTTTAGTAAATTTATTCTTCACAATATTCTTTGCATTTTATAAAATACAGTGGTATCTTTTTTAGAGAGATGAATGCAAATGATGACCAAAATAAAAATACTGTCTTTTTCAGACCATAAGATGCACCCAGTTTTTACAGCAGGAAAACAAGAAAAAAATGTTCTGAACCAAATAGCACTGGTATTCTAAAATGTTCTGGAGTACTGAACCTTTGAACCCTAAGATGCACCCTTCTTTTCCCCCCACACACTTTGTTTGGGGGAAAAAGTGAGTCTTATGGTCTGAAAAATATGGTAGTTGCAAAGGCTTTTGGAAACAAAACTTTAGATTATACAAAGTATACTCCTATATTACCATTCATGTCTCTATGTTTTAGTTATTTCTCCTATTTAGATTTAGTATTTGACTTATTCAAAAAGACCTGATGAAAATGTATACCATTATGTAGTCTTAGACCACGGAGCTGTAAGTATTGCTCTGCGGGTTCCAGTTCATTCATGCATGAGTTTATTCCTATGAGCCATGTTTAAACATGCCTCTGAAACCAGTAGATGGCTTCAGACACAGCCTATCCCTGATACATTTATCTCCATATCGTTACAATGCCTCAAAAAATAAGGACACTTTCTGTGCCATAGAAACAAAATTATTTTGAGGTCAAAGTTAGTGTCAAAACATTTTTGTTTGTTTTTTGTGGGCATCACTGCTCTCTGGTGGGAGTTGGAGGCCCATCCTTGCTCCTGGAGAGCTGCTGCTGGATTTGAACCGCCATGCCAGTGGGCCACAATCCCGGACACAACCACTACACCACCGGGGCTCAGCCCTACTGTCAAAATCTTAACAAAATTCAAAGTGTACATCTTCCCACATCACTGAAGCACTGTAACATGTTTATGTGAATGCTGACCTACAAGACACCAGTTTTTAGATGGGTCAAACATTTTAAGGCAGTCTGAATGTAAGTTCAAACTGGAATCCAAGGCAGAGAGCTCAGGTGGTCACAGCGCATGTCTTTTACATCCCAAAGGGATTGTCTTTGTGAGGTTTTAGCCAAAGGCACAGGACAATCACAATGAAAGCGTTTTAAGAAAACGGAAAACTACATTGCTGAGGAAACAAGGAAAGCTGAGGCATTTTTCCCTATCATGACAATAGGCTCATTCTTCAAGAGCAGCAAAGGCTGTCCTTTAAGAGTGTCCCTCAGAAACCTTACCCCATCCACTCTACAGCCCTCATCTTGCACCTTCAGACTTTGTTGTTGTTCCCCAAACTCAAAGAACAGTTCAGAGAAACAGGAGTTGAGTCCTGCAAGAATGGCAAAACTGCCATTTTCACGTGGTATGAACCGAAGAGCTCAGAAGTCTCTGGGGTAAAGGTTAGAAATGGAAACACCACCTTCGGAAGTGCAAAGGACTGGGGGCGGTGCGGG
>PVJH01046998.1:0-11482 GCA_004026705.1 Nesogale talazaci
TCATGTGAAAACAAAATTATCACCTACAAAGGGGCACCAATAAGACCAAGTTCTGACTTCTCAGAAGAAATCATGCAGGCAAAAAGGCAATGAAAGGAAGGACGTCTATAAAACAATAAAAGGTGAGAATTGCCAACCAAGAATATATGCAAAATTGTCTCTCAAATACAATGATTAAATTAGCATGATCCCAGATCAACAAAAATGAAGAGCATTTCTAAAAATCAGACTAAGGCTACTAAAATATTAAAGGAAGCCTTTTGAAGCCAACACCACAAGAGAGTAACCTAGGATTAAAACACACAACTAATTCAAACAAGCAGTCAGCCATCTGGGTGAGACCTCAGTTAAGCCTACACAAAAGAAGCACACCAACATGCATGGTCCAAAGATTGTAAATTATATGATCCAAATGTGAAGGAAGAAATGGTATCGGACCTTAAATTGTGAAATTCTGGTTTGCAGAAGGCTATGAATGACAGTGAAAAGTCCAAAGTACTTATACAAAATCTACACGTCGAATAAGCCTCCTGTGACTTCCCTCTGACCATAATCAAGGGATGGGGATAGCCTGGTTTTCAGACAGAGTATGACGGAGATGATCATAGTAGATTAAAATGAGAAATTTGACTTGAATGCTTAAAACCTTACTTGATATCCCTTTTGACACACCTTGAGTTTGCTCTAGTTTCTTATATTTTCTGGTTTTTGTTTTGTTTGTTTTGTTTTTTAGGCATCACTGCCCTCAGGTGGTGGGAGTAGGAGGCCCAGCCTTTGCTCCTAGGAGCTGGAATTGAACCTCCAACCCAGTGGGCCGCAGTTCCACGCACAATCACCTGGTTTTTGTTTTTAAACTGGGATTTATCTCTCTATTACATTTTGCTATTGTTGGTAGGCTTCTTGACTCTCTTTAAGTACTTTCGTGGTTCTTGGTATATTCACAGCATTTATAGAGATAATAACTAGAATGAAGGTTTCTGGGAGTACCACAGGGTCTGGGAAAGGTAACGGGGAGCTCGCAATAAGGAGTACAAGAAGGAAGAAAGTATTTTGAAATTTATTGTGGTAACAATTGTACAACACTTCTTGATATGACTGAATGATTGAATGGTATGAAGTCTGCATTATGTTCCAATAAAATGTTTGGGCGTGCGTTGCTTTTTTAAGGGCAAAATAAATAAATAAAATACACAACTAAGGGGCTGAGCCCTGGTGGCGTAGTGGTTGTGCGCGGGACTGCGAACTACTGGGTTGGAAGTTCGATTCCAGCTCCCAGGAGCAAAGGCTGGGCCTCCTACTCCCACCACCTGAGGGCAGTGATGCTTAAAAATAAAAAAAAATTAAAAATGCACAACTAAGCTAGATAGTACATTTTAAAAAGTTAAATAGAACTACAGAAAGGAAAAGAGGGAAATAAAAGTGTCAATATGTGCCAACAGCAACTTCAAGGAGAACAAACGGTAAGAGATACAAGTTTCACAAGAAGAAAAAATCAAGGTGATATCAAAAAGTCACGGACTGTTTTAAACTTGAGAAGATGAAAGAGAATTAGTGAACAGTTATGAAAAGGAAGAAGAAAATTAAAAAGTTTCAGTAAACCAAAAAAGTAAATAAAAATGAAAGGACAATCCATTAACAAAAAGAACACAACGCAGAGATTTAATTAGACGAAAAAATGTCAACAGTGCACACACACACACACACACACACAAAGTAAAACAAAATAACATCAGCAAATTTCTAACTATAATCATGCTAAATGCAAATGATTTAAAATTCACCAGTAAAGAGAGTGGCAGACTAGCCTTTAAACAAACAAACTTGAACCATCAATATGCTACTTACATAGAACATATCTTAGATATAGAGATATAAATAGGTTAAAAATTAAAGAATGAAAAAAATACTAAGCACACAATAACCAAAAAGAACAAGAGTGGTAATATCTCTGATAAATAATTTCTGTATTATATTCCACCATAAGGCATGGAAAGGACATTATATAATAACTAAGAGATCAATGAGTCAAGGACTCATGTCCATAATAAGTATTTACATACCCCAAAACACAAAAAACAGACTCTAACTAAACTGAAAAAAACAAAAACAAAATAGGAGACTTTAATGTGCCACTTTCAACAACAGACAAAATAACTAGAAATAAGCTCAATATATAGAAGACCTAAATTATACAATAAAAAAAACTTAACCTCATACAACATACAGAACATTCCTCCAAAAGTAACACAGTATGCATTCCTCTCTACCCCACAAGGATGGTTTTTCAGACTGTTAAGCCACAAACCAAGTTTTAATAAACTCAAAAGCATCAAAATACAGTACAAAATCTTTTTCAGATCACAGCACTATAAAACAAAAAATTACTGACAGGAAGAACCAGGTGGAGAGGGAAATCAGACATATGAAACCTGAAAAAGAACTTGCTAAACCAGATAATACAATTGGGTGCCTAATTCTGACCAACCTCTATCACAATAGAAAGTACCAGATGGAGTAGAAGAAAAAGAACAAAATTCATAAAAATGACCAGACTACCTGGTCTATTAGAGACCAGGGGAACTCTCACACCTTGTCTTAGAAACCCACTGGGGCAGTTCTACACTGCACTATAGGATGACTAGAAATCGGAACCAGTCTTATAGCAGTCTTACAGGGCTGCTAATCTAACAGTTGGCAGTTGAACCCACTCTCTGGGGAAAATAAAGTTGTCTACTCCCCAAAAGATTTAGTCTTGGAAATAAGAGTGGATTCTTAGCCATGAAGCAATCAATCCTTGTCAAAATCAACTTGATAGTAGTGGATGTGCTTTGGGATAATGAAAGTCAATTTGAGAATATATATTGTTGTATGTCATCAAGCCAATTCTTACCCATTATGGCCCCATAAGGTAAAGTGGTCACTCAGAGTTCCCTAGACTGAAATCTTTATGGGAACAGATCACCCAGTCTTTTCTCTCCAGATGGTAGGTTGATGCTGCTAAGCTTTAGTCCACAGCTGAACATTTCTCCATTGTGTTACCACGGCTCCTTCGAAGGAAATAAATCCAAAAACCAAACTCCCTGCCTTGCAGTTGATCCCAACTCAGTGACCCCACAGGAAGGGGTAGGCTGCCTCTGTGAGTGTCTGAGACTGTAACTCTATGAGAGTTGAAAGTCACAGCTTTCTCCAAAGAACCAACTGGTGGTTTCCATCCGCTAACCTTGTGTAACCACTACACTACCACGGTGTACTGAAATATGTAAAAAGCCTGTAAATGAGTCACCTCAGATCTAGCCACTCTATGTTGAAAAAACCAACTTAACTGAATAACCAGCAAAATATACAACATATGATGATGTTCACATCTCTATTCCAAAAAACACCACAAACTGGAACCAATCTATATGTGCAATAATAGAAGGTCCAGCCATGACCGATTTAATAAGTATAGAAGGAAATACCAACCATACCACATGAAATCCTGAGAAAAAAAATTAGCAGGACACACATCTCATGTGAAAATGCTAACCACATCTTATGGAAATATTTATAAAAGATCATTTCTAAATTTTACATCTTCCTGCCACTTGTACATTTCCTTACAAAACAAGTGTGACTGTCAAAGATTTTCGTCAAATGAAAAATGGCTATCCCTTCTGTGCCCACGCCTTCACTGGATTCCCATTGAGTTGTTCATCATGCCCTTTAAGGCCTTCTCAGTCTATTCTGAGATCACTGACTCACTGTCCACGTTTCTGTTCCTCTAGCTCAAATGTCACCACCACAGACAAGCCCCCACCTATAGCAAGCCCCTACACACACACACACACACACACACACACACACACACACCACTTGCTACTGATTCCTGATTCCTAGCAACCCCATATATGTCATGGCAGACGTACATTCCTTAAGACTTTACTGACAGATCTTTTTTCAAAAATGGATAACCAGACCTCTCTTGTATGGCATCTTCAAGAGGACGCACACTTTCGTCCTTGGGATAGGTAGCTGACTATGGTAACCACTAGCACCAATCAAGGACCCTAACCCTTCCCGTTGTTGCTGCTGTGAGGCGTCTGAGTAGGTTTCCTTCACCAGCCTCACAACTGGTGCTGTCTGAGCCTATTGTGGCAGTAACTGCTTCTCTCCAGCTCATGGCGGGACTTCCTCCCTTCTGCTGACTCCCCATTTGACCTGTCCTTCCTCAAGGACTGTCTCTCCTGATGAGACATCCAAAACACATGAGAAGTCGTCTCACTTGTCTCCCGTCTAAAGGACCTACTAGACGTCCTATTCCAAGATAGACTTATTCATTCTTCCGTGGTCCATGATATAGGCAATATTCCTCACAAACACCGTCATTCAAATGCACCGTCTTCCTATTCTCTGTCCTTCCTCCACGTGCATATGAGGCCGTTGAAAATGCCAGGCCTTGGGAAGGCACCCTGAGTCCTCACAGTGACATCTCTGTGAATATGTTCAAGAGGTCTTTTGCAGCAGATTGGAACAATGCAACTATGTCATGACTGCTGCCTCCATGGATGTTGACAGTGGACCCGATTGAAATGAAATGATTTTTTTTTTAAATCTGCCCACATCACCGCCCCCCCCACCCCGCCCACTCAGACAGTGAGCATTCAGCCAGGACCCTGCACAGATCACCTGAGACTGCCGCCTCCACCTCTCCCATGTCACCAAGGAGAGCTCGCCCCCCCACGGCTTCCTACAGGGGAAGACCGCTCAGTCTTAGAGATCCAGGGGGGGCCCCAAGTACTTCCGCCTCTCCATTCCTGGGAACCCGTCTCCTCTTTTGTACTCACTGTAGTCTCTGGAAGGGTGGCCCTAGTTCATACCCACAATCATCCTTGGTGGCTTTGTCAGGAGCAGCGAACGCCCTGTCCATACTGCCTGCTGGGTTCCTCTACCAGTAGAAGAACAGTCCAGTAGAGCTGGACAGTCCTGCTCCCTCAATCTCCAAGAGAATCAGCAAGCAGAGTTTCTCCCTGAGTACTTCCTCTCCCGGTCCAGGCGGTGGGACACTCACTACAAACTTCCCTGCACGCTCGCACACACAGGGCTCTGTACCCAGGAAGCCCGCCAGCTACCCCCAGTCACCGTTAATGTGCAAAAGAACTTGGGCACTTGGTCTCACTGTTGTCACAAATAAAAATGCCGGATGATGAGACAGGAAGTGAAGAGGAGGAGACCCGTCCTCTGGTGTGCACACTGTGACTTCGGGTTTACAGTCACTTGCTGAAACGGAAACGGCCCCTGTGAGCGTTCAAGACAATAACTGTTGGGGAGAAGACAGCCTCGTCTCTCTCCTGCAGAGCGGCTAGTGATGTCAACCTGTTGGCCTTGTGGTCAACAGCCCAACAAGTAAACACTACGCTACCAGAGGCTAAAAAAGGTACCGACTTTATAAAGACCATAACACGGCAAATATATGTATAAAAGTTTATTGTTTAATTAAACAAAACAAAGTAAAACACTCAATCCAAGTCTCCTCCTCAGTTCAAAGCCTGTCCCATAAGTAATTACTGGGCCACAGGAGGACACGATGGGTTGTGAGACCAGCGTCTACTCCCCATTCTAGGTGGCACCTCCCTGACATTTGCCACCCATCTGCTCTTGCTGCTCAAAGTCTGTCTTTGCAGACTTTTGTCACACCCCACACCCTCCCTGCTCTCCAGCTCTCCCCGTCACCCAGTTCCAATCAAGCCCAGGCTCACCCCTCAGCTCTTGTCCTTCGGAATGCCAAGGGCAGAGGTCTTAATCCACTGGAGGCATCAGTCAATCACAGGAGCCACTTTTATTCCTTCACCACAGACATGCTGCTAAGGATTGAATTGTGTCCTTTCCAGATACGAGATCAGTCCTAAGTTCTAGCTATGCCTGTGGTTCTGTGAACTAGGATGTTTTGTGATCCAGATCTTATATGAACACCTGTGTCCACAGGGTACCTTGCTCCAGGCACGGCTGTGCTGCCCATAGCTAGAGGATGCCTCAGGTGAGCACTCAGCCAGGTTCTACTCAGCAGCTGCTGCCTCCTCTGCTACACCAGCTGCAGGGAAGACTAGCCGGCACTGATGTCCTGTCCAAGGAAAGGGTTATGCAGGCTAAGCGGGGCCAAGGGAACCCAAGCCAGCATAGAATGTTACAACAGAAAACCTGTTGCAGAGTCTACTCGGTATGCCTGTGGTTATAATCATATTTGGGGATCGTGTCCTTGTACTATTAGTGAGACAAGATTCGTGTAGTCTTGTCTTAAAAGTCTTAAAAGATCCTGAGATCCATCTAAAGTGCCATTAGAAGAATGATGGTAAAAAATTTTAAAAAAACATACGGAAGTTGGGCCTGATCCCCGGTGGCGTAGTGGTTGTGCGCAGGACTACGGCCCACTAGGATGGAGGTTCGATTCCAGCTCCACAGGAGCAAAGGCTGGGCCTCCTACTCCCACCACCTGAGGGCAGTGATGCCCCCCCCAAAAAAAAAAAACATACGGAAGTCATTAGTCCAAATGGACTAACTAATGGACCACACCAACATTTGTCTCAAAAACTGTGAGACCAGAAGAACTAGATAAAGCCGGGTTACCACAACCAATGGCTGTGAAAAGTGTTGTCGCATTAGAAGGTTGTAGAGAGAGTGGGAGACTCCAAACCATAAAAGAAGTCAGGTTTACTGGTCTGATCCGAGATTGGTGGAATCCCCAAGTCTATGGCTCTTAGTTACCCTTTCCAGTCTAGAACTAAACTCAGTCCCAGGTTAAAATAACCAACCACTAGGGCTGACCCCTGGTGGCGTAGTGGTTGAGTGTGGGACTGTGGCCCACTGGCTTGGTGGTTCAAATCCAGCAGCAGCTCTCCAGGAGCAAGGCTGGGCCTCCCACTCCCACCAGAGGGCAGTGATGCCCACCCCCCCACCAAAAAAATAAAATAAAATAACCAACCACCTAAGGTCAAATTGGCAGCGTTTATCTGAGGACAAAGTTCAACCAGTCAGAAAAGAAAGAGGAATGGAAACAGGAAACACAAAAGGAAGTCCGTTAAGTGATGGTTCCCGGAAGGGAGGGCAATGTGCACAAACTGTTGAATGGAAAGCAAAACTCAAAATCGTGAAAAAGACCAGGCTTCCTACTCTGGTAGAGAGTGGAAGATGCGCCAAGACTATGGCCCTTACACACCTTCAAGGGCAGGGGATTAATTCACTTCTTCTGGCTCAATGTTCAGACCAAGGATGGGTCTGTAAGGGAAACCACCCCCCCAGGGTGGTGTGTGCTCCTTAGAACAATCTACCCCATGCGATCAAAAGGGCAGCAGAGTCTGCTCTGAAAGCAGGAAGGGACAGTTTGATAGGAAGGCAGACAAAGGATACAGCAAACACCAGAAGGAAGTAAGAATGATTCGATTACAGTGTGAGGACTGCTGTCAGTGTCACACCATAAAGCAAAATAGTAAGAATTTCTGAATGGAAAAAACTATTTGCTCCGTAACCCAAATCTCTCTCTCTCTCTCTCTCTCTCTCTCTCTCTCTCTCTCACACACACACACACACACACACACACACGAAAGTATTACAGTGCTTTTGTATTTTTTTATTTTGTATTTTATTTTTTAAGTCATCTTATCATGATCAATACATACATCAATTGCATACAGACCACATCTTCACAACTGCTGCCATCATCATTCTTGACACATCCTCCTTCTACTTAGACTCTCAGTATCAGCTTTTGTATTTTAATACTAGTTCTGTCTCTCAAAAATTCCTGTTTAAAAGGACAGGAGGAGTCCACGTGTTTAACTCCAACATTTCACTGAAATCAATGTCCACAAGTACATTAAGGAATCCAACCAAGGTAGCCAATCAGATCATCAGTGCATCTGAGATTTCTATGAACTCCTGGAGGGCAGGATGGATTAAAGAGCTAAACTGAATGATGGAAAAATTGTAAAAAGAAAACAAACAAGGGAAATGCCGGGACATGGAAACCCTCTGATCTCTGAGACCTAGAGAAGTTATGGGCTGAGACCTAAACATGAGATGCTGAGGGCAAGCAGACCCGGGGATCGTACAAGAAACTGAAGCTCTACACTACACTCCAGGACCCATCAACATAGAGCCTAATCACAGCGCAGGGTATAGACCAATATATCGATCTTTAAATACACCAACTAGACACACTGGGTTGATTTGAGCTTCCAGGATGACTACTGGCCCCTCGAGTGGAAGTCTCCTCACTGTGCTCCCGTTTCTCCCTGAAATGAAGTCTATCAGGACATAGCTCCTTCGCAGTCAAACTTCCAACTAGGGAAGCAAGCTCTCCCTGTCTCTCCTATCTTTCCTTTGTCTAAATGGGAAAGTTTATTTGGATTATCTTGCCTTCATCCTGGAAAGGAGAAGGGTGGACACTATCTCCTCATTGGTTCAGTCACCAAACCAATGGAGTCAACGGAACCCCGCCATTCTCTGCTGGGCTGTGAGTAGACACAGTACCTGACTGGGTGTGGCTTAGGCTGTCTCTCCTGGGCAGAAAGTGAAAGCACAACAATGACTTCTAGGGAAGGAGGGGTTTATTTTAGCCTTGTATAAAATTTCACAAATATGCAAAAGTAGAATGGTGCGATTAACACCTATGGACCCAGTACCTGCCTCCAGTCAAGATGACCTCACAGTCAAACGGAATAGATGGGATAGGTAGCTTATGGTCTCCGTGAACTGAAGATGGTACCCAGATACCAATCCCATCACTGAGCATTTTCATTGATGATCCCATCGGGGCTTCCTGATGAATTCACAGTCTCATTCATGTAGAGAAAAAAAGAATGAAGACTAATTAAAAGGTTGCGGAGGTGGGGGGTGCTGAGCCCTGGTGGCATAAGTGATTGAGTACAGGACTGCAGCCCAGGACCTTGGTGGTTCAAATCCAGCAGCGGCTCTCATAAGCAGCGCTGGGTAGTTCCCACGACCACCAGAGGGCAGTGATGCCCTCCCCAAAAAAAGGTTGCAGGGGATGGTGACCCCAGGTGGTATTTAAGCTATCTTAGTGTCTATGGAGGGCTTCCTGATGGTGAGAAATGCTTCAATGCAACCAGACTGCTGTCCTCTCTTCTTTTTTTTTTTTTTTTGGCATCACTGCTCTCTGATGGTGGGAGTAGGAGGCCCAGCCCCACTGCTGGAATTGAACCTCCGTCCCATTGGGCCGCAGTCCCGCGCACTACCACTACGCCACCGGGGCTCAGCCCTGCTGTCCCCTCTTGAAGCCAACAGAGACTGCCATGCCTTGCAGAGCCCCTCGCTGGCTTTTAGGACCACAGACTCTGCATATGGACTAAGAGGTGGAACAGAAGCACTAGAGACGTTTTTGGACCAGTCTCCAGGGGTGACCCATGAAGCCAAGACCATGGACCTCCACGGTAAGACACCAAGTCCTATGAAGTTTTTGATTACGCATTAATCTTGGCAGCCACTTTTTTCTCTTTTTTTGGTCATTTTTGTGAGTGTGTGTGTCATACAACTTTTGCAAATTCAACCTTTTGTAGATGTACAACTTGTTACTTGTTAACATCAATTGCAATGAGTGGCTGTGCAGTCCTGCCCTGGATCAGTGACATTCTTCCATTGCCAGTGACCTCACTCCCTCACATTCCTGCCCCTGGTGACCACGAATAAACTGTATTCCCTGTTTGTTTTTTTTAAAAGCCCTCTTCAAATCATCTTAAAGCCAAACAATAGTTTAGGTTAACTAGTAAAAGAGTCTTCCTTGAGCATTGAGCTTTTTTTTTCCTTGATAGAACATTGAGTTTTTTAATATCTATCAATATGGGATCAAATTGATAACAGCAACTGCAAAGATCAGATAAGAAGAAGAAAAGATGGGCAAGAAACCTGAAGGGATAGTGGACTAGGGAGAAACAACCCAGAAAAGGGAGCTGAGAATGGTTGTCCACTATTATCAATGTCACCAAATGGAATACGTAGAAACAGCTGAGCTGGTGTATGTGTTGTGCTCTATATTGTCAACAACAACAATGTAGTTGACTCAGTCAATAAAAACTCAGTCAACCCATTGGGTCTCCACTCAAGTACACCCTCAATGCAAGAGCACTTTGTTCTATTAAAGTGCCATTCCATGATGTTCACCTACCCCACACGATCGCTGAAGACAAAGTGGGTGCATAAGAAAATGTGGTTAAGAAAGTTAATGGTCTCCGGCTGTCAAAAGATATAGCATCTGGAGTCTTAAAGGCTTGAAAATAAACAAGTGGCCATCTAGCTCAGAAGCAACAAAGCCCACATGGAAGACGCACACCAGCCTGTGTGATCACAAGGAGTCAAAGGGATCAGGGATCAAAGAACAAAAAATCATATCTTCTTAAATGAGGAGGAATGTGGAGTGGGGACCCAAGACCCACCTGAGTTGTGAAGAGGAGATGAGCCAGTCAGGATGCAGTGCAGCAAGGATGAAACATGCAACTTTCCTCTATTTCCTAAATGCTTCTCCCCCCCCCACCACTTCCCCTGCCCCACTATCATGATCCCAGTTTTACCTTATAAATCCAGCTAGACCAAAGAATGTATACTGGTACAAATAGGAAATTCAGAACAGATGATCCCTTCGGGACCAGTTTTGAGAGTGGTGATACCAGGAGGGTGGAGGGAAGGTAGGGTAGAAAGGGAGAAACAATTATAAGGATCTACATATAACCTCCTCCCTGGGGGATAGACAGCAGAAAAGTGGGTGACGGTAGAAGTTGGACAGTGTAAGGTATTTATAAATTATCAAGGGTTCATGAGAGAGGGGAAGCAGGGAGGGACAGGGGAAAAATGAGGAACTGATGTCAAGGGCTCAAGTAGAAAGAAAATGCTTTGAGAATGATGATGGCAACAAGTGTACAAGTGTGCTTGACACAATGGATGGATGTATAGGTTGTGATAAGAGTTGTATGAGCCCGACAGTCCATGAAAAAAGATGTAAATATGACATAAAGTATGTATGTATATAATGTGATTAGAGCTATATGAGCCACCAATAAAATGATTTAAAAGAAAACTCAGTCAGCCAGGTTTCCCATATAGCCCACTCAATGCCCACCATCCCAGTTAATTGACGCAAATCCCACGCAACATACAACTTCACCTATAAACATTTCAGAATACATCTTTACTTTTTATTGTGAATTATGTGAGGATTTACCTATCGGATCTTTCTTGCGTACTTATGAAGTCTCCCAGTGAATTGCCCTGTTTCCTGCTCTATTCCCTTTCACCCCTGACCTTTTATTCCCCATCTCCTTCTGGTAGGATTTGTCTTCCCCTTCACCCAAGTTAATACCTGTCAACCCTCGAGCCCAGTGGTCGGCAAACTGCAGCTCGTGAGCCACGGGTGGCTCTCTCAGTGTGAAGGTGCAGCTCTGAAATAACCCTGAAAACATTTGAACGCTATGATTTCAGATCACGGTGATTTCATTTG
>PVJH01046999.1:0-11528 GCA_004026705.1 Nesogale talazaci
CAGAAGCAAAGAGAAAACATAGATTCAGGAATGAATTTGGAGCTTGCACTTAATCCTAGCTCCAATCTAAGAACAATTAGTTCTTACAACATGGCCCTGTTGATACTTTCCCTTCTGAAGGAAACCCAGAAGATCTGAGTGCTATAGTAAAGTGTGGGGGAGGAATTAGATGGAGCTGGCTATCAGAAAGAATAGCATCTGGGCTCTTACAGGCTCATTTTCAGACCAGCAGCCATCTAAGTGAGACATCAACTAAGTCCACAGGGAAGAAGCACAACAACATCTATGATCCAAGGATCATCAATTATATAATCCAAATCTGAATGGTATTAGAGTTTAAACTGTGAGATTTTTGGTATGCAGAAGGCTATGGATGACAGTGGAAACCCAATATACATTTGCAGATCTAACAGGGGATAAGCCTTTGCTGATTTCACTCTAACCATAATTGAAGGATGGGAATAATCTGGTGTGTCTGAGTTGACTAGAGAAACAGATTCAGAGACACTCATAGAAATATAAGAGAGAACTTGGTATTAAGAAGTAATTGTGCTTCAAACAAATCCCAATTCAGTCCTGATC
Source organism: Nesogale talazaci (assembly GCA_004026705.1). NCBI lineage: Eukaryota > Metazoa > Chordata > Mammalia > Afrosoricida > Tenrecidae > Nesogale > Nesogale talazaci. The sequence goes on from PVJH01046999.1 coordinate 583, forward strand.
AAGTCCACAAGTGCGATATTAGTCCATGAATTCCTCTTTAGACTCACACAGCACGTGTAATGATGCCTAATGCGGGAATATCACAGGCCAATGGATGAAAAGACTGAGTCCAGTGGTGATGGAAGCATCTCCATGGTCCCTCCTGTCATAAGAATGACTCCATGTAGCTTATCAACAGGAAGGTGAAACAGACAGTGTGTCCCCACTCCAGGGAGAAAGAGAGGCTGTTACCTGATTGATAAGGTAGACTCCACCCCTTCATTCTATTTATCAAATTGATACGAAATTGTGTCACTAGCACATCTTGTGATCAGAGATTATTGTACCGATGACTACAGTAGATCTAAATCATGCACCTAATTTGAATAATTAGAATCTTGTCATCTGATCTCCCTTTTTATGTACTCTGTGATTGATCTGGTTTTACTATTTTCTGTGGGTTTTTTTTTTCATATTAACGTTTATGTCTGTTGTATTTTGTCAATGTTGATAGCTCTCTCAACTTTCTCAGGTGTTTTTCTATGTTTATTGGTATATGAAACCCAGGATGGATGAATCTATAGAGACATATATAACTAGAATAAGGGTTCTGAGAGGGTGTGGCAAGGAGAGTGGGATGGGGATGGGGTGAGGTAATGAGGAACTGATATGAAGGATTACAAGAAAGAAGGAAATTTTTTGAAATCAATGTGGTAGTGATTGTACAGTATTGCTTGGTATGGTTGAACTATGGATTGAACTATGCCTGGATTAGGTCCTAATAAAATGATTTGGAAAAAATACACTAAACAATAACAATCAATTTTTAAAAAAAGAAAAGAAATCACTTATTGAGCACCCTCCAAGTGTCAGAACCAAGACTGAAGACACAACCCTCGTCTTCAAAGATTCTCTTGCTTTTGGTTGTCAAGAAACAGTACAGATTATTAAAGGGACCAAGTCAAAGACCGTCAAAACTCTCCAAATCCTTAAATTCTCCTTGAATGTGCAATTTCATCAAATTCTTCATCTGTAAAATGGGGGTAATACTATGGATTTCATTGCTTGCCTGTGAGCATTAAATAACATCATGTCGCACTGTGGACCCTGGGCAGCCAGGTTTCTGAGCAGCTGAGTGACTCCATCTGAGCAGTAGCGATCCTATTTCATGCCTCAGCAGACTTACAAATTACTACCTGTCATTGAGCTTCACAGTCACTGATATTTAAAACCTCATCCGTTAAGTTGTGGGATGAAGGATTCATACGGTAAGTACTATACTTGAGGTTAAAAACAGGTTGTCATGGGAGTGGATAAAAAGGGAGGTGACTGAGGGAGAGAGGTGGCTTCTGGCAGAGTTGGTCTGCAGGCAGAGAGAAGAACCAACACTTAAAGCAGAAGAGATTGGGCAAATAGGTGGGGGTTAGAAATGGGAGCCTGGTGCTTTAGAGCAAATCCAGGTATTTTCAGTTGTGCTAGAACCAGAGCAGTGATTCTCACTCTCTCCTGGGTCATATCCCACTTTGTCAATCTGGTCAAGCTCATTGACCATTCTCACAATAATGCTTTTAAATCAGTGGTTCTCAACCTGTGGGTTACAACCCCTTTGGGGGGAAACGATCCTTTCACAGTGGTTGCCTGATTCATAACAGTAGCAAAATTTCAATTATGACATAGAAACAAAAATAATGTTATGGTTGGGGTGTCACCACAACTGTATTAAAGCGTTGCGGCATTAGGGAGGTTGAGAACCACTGGGTTTTTTTGTTTGGTTTGGTTTTTGCTTTTTGAGAACCACTGTGTCGAGTTAATAAACTTGCATGAATCACATTGCAGTGCAGTTATCAGAATATTTTAAAACTCAGGTACAATATGTGTATGAAAAGACTTTAAAAATTTTGTGGGAAAATTCCATTTTCAGTCAATTTTTCCATAAATTTTTTGAAGTCCTTCATTGTACTTCTTTTTTGATTTATTAAATTCTAGAACCTGGCAGGGAGTCTCATGAGTAATAATGGCTGTCTTTTCCCAGAAGCAAAAAGGAGCAACCAGGTCTTGGGATCTCTGTAGTGACTGGAATGTGTTGTGAAAATACTGACTTCTGTCTTATTGTGATTTGTATGACAGGAGGAAATCCTAAATTTCTATGAGATATTAGTATCGATAAAGATGGAGTTGTCCTCCCACCCTAGTTCAATCGATCACAAATTCAAGGTGTTGAAGTCCAAGTTTCAGGCGACAGCCTCTAGCGCAGTCTCTGGTTTGGAAATGCAAAATTCTGATCAGGTCAGTTCCTTCTTAAAAACCCGTGAAATCTGAATTCTGATCCTCAAAGATGGAATTTTCTTCACTTGCTCAATTCTACTGTCTCCTGGACAAACCGTCAAACAGAATTCTCTTTTGCCTTGGGTCTTTACACTAGTTCTCTGTGAAGAGAATTAACTTCCTTTACCCTCCCCCTTCTCTGCTTGCTAAGTCCTCACCTGTTTGAGAAAGGTCTTGGTGTTTATATGGTTACAGCTCCCTGGGGGAGATAGATAATTAAGCAGGTAATTACCACACATTGTGAGATCTGCTTTGTTCACTGTTGTATCTCCAGGGTTTACTCAGTGACTGAAACAGTATCTGGCTTAGCATCTCAGTGTGCCAGTCATATTGTATTCTATTTGAATGGGAAGCCCCTGGAGTTGTGTATCTATTAGCCCTGGCCTGATCCTTACTAGTATCCAGTATTTTCCTACTGGATAAATAAATGGCTGCGTGACCTTAGTGGGGTGAGGAAAAGTGCTGTGGAGAATAAAATGTAGGTAGAAATTATTGTTGGATTGTGTGTAATATAATTCATATAGACTAGTAAGTCTCAAAGAAGGCAAAGACAAAAAGCTATCCTCTGGCTACAGGAGGTCATCGTGGCACCTGAGGGCTTGCAGAGACTTGGCAGCTAAACTAGGCCTTGGGAGGACAAAGACTAGTGCCACAGAAGCATCCTGATTGGAGGCGCAGCGACACATCACCACAGCTGCAGGTGGCTGTTCTCAGGTGCTGTCCGGCTAGTGCCTACCCATACACAACTGAACAAAGCCTACACGGTCCTGCTCCAGCCTCACAACTGTTGCTACATGTGAGCCCAGTGTTGCGACACTGTGCCAATCGGTCTCATTGAGAGCCTTTCCATCCCTCTTCCACTCTCCACTTTCCCAAGGACCATGTCCTTCTCCAGGGACTGCTCTCTCTGGACAATAGGTCCTCACTAGATAACATGAAGTCTTGTCATCCTTGCCTCTAAAAGGCACCCTGACCTTCCGTTTACAACACAGATAAGTTTGTCCTTTGAGCAGTCTGTGGTGATCTCAATATTCTTTTCAATATTCAGCACCACGATTCAAATGCATTGATTCTGCTTTGGTCTTACTTATTCAGTGTCCAACTTTCACATGTGTAAGTAAAGTGACCAGACGTCCCGGTTTTTAACAATTTAACAATGTCCTGCGGCACTTTAAAATTAAAATAAATATATTAGAATACTATTTTTGCATTCTATGACATTTTGGGGGTGCATCCCCGCCCTCTGGTGGTCGTGGGAGCCACCCAGCCTTGCTCCTGAAGAGCTGCCACTGGATTTGAACCGCCAAGCCAGTGGGTCACAGTCTCACACTCAACCACTATGCCACCGGGGCTCAGCCCCTCCATGAACATTTTTGTTGCTCCATATAGACCCAACTTTTAATCAAGAACACATACACACACACACACACACACACACACATCAATGGTGTCCTGCTTAAAATCTGGTCACTTTAAAAGAGGTAAAGGAGAACACCATGGCTCCGGTCAGCCATAACTAAGTTCTGAAAGTAGCATCCTTGTTCTTTAATACTCTGAAAAAAGCTTGTGCAACAGACTTACCTATGGTAATACATCTTGTGATCTCTTCACTGCTGTTTCCATGAGCATTGACTATGGATACAAGAAAGAGAAAGCCTTTGACAATTCAGTCCTTTCTCTCTTTATCATGATGCTACCTATGGGTTCGGTTGTGATGAATTTGGTCTTCTTTACATTAAATTGTAACCCACACCGAAGGCTACAATCTGTAATCCACACCAGCAAGTGCTTCTCATAAAGATCTGTTATGTGTGTGTCCCTAGTACACCCCTTCCTGTTAAGTGTATACCTCTAATACAACTCTTTCTGTTACATTTGTGTATGATGTGACTTGCTAGCCCCAAATTATATCAACCTGTTAAGAGAAGACATCCTACCTCTGACGCTGGTCTTAATGGAAGAGGTGAATTCTTGCATGCCTTGCCTGATATTTTTTGAATTTCAATTACACAACCACCCCTAGGATCCATTCAGTTGGGAAGGCTGGCCCCCACACTTAAGCAAAACTGCTTAAAATTTTACTTCATTAAAAAAAATATTTTTAATTAAAATTTTGTTCAGAAATTCAGGCCAAATTCAGGAGAGCATGTGTTAGGTAGCTAGCACAGGGACTGGGGCATCCATTGTGCAAGCTCAGAGATTCAGCCTTGCAGCCAGGAAGGGGTGGCACACCTAGGTAGGAGTTACATCTGGAATGGCTCCTCTGGGCCAGGTGAATTCAACTCAGCCAATTGGGGGGTCCAGGATTGTTGACCACGCCTCCCAGGGGAGGACTTGAAAAGTCAGACCGCAGAGCCTTGCTGCCTCTTCTGCTTCTCAGGCAGCTGTATCGTGCAGCTCTCTCCTCTGGCCTTCAGGACTCCGCGGGTGGGTGTGAAGTGCCCTGAGGTGCCTGTGCAAACCGGAAGCTTCTTTTACCTTTAATAAAACTCACTTGGATCATGACCAGGGTTTATCTCTCCCAATAGAGAGAGAGAGAGAGAGAGAGAGAGAGAGAGAGAGAGAGAGATCTAACAGATGTGGAACAAGGGATACCAATGCTGATGTCAGCTGGCTCTTGGCTCAAAGTAGAGAATTTCAGAAAGATGTTTTTTTTGTGTGTTTCATTGCCTATATAAAGACATTCAACTGTATGGACCATAAAAAAATTGTGAATAGTCTTGAGAAGAATGGGAATTCCAGCACACTTCATTGTGCTTAACTTGGATATGGAAGAGGCAACTGTGAAAGCATAATAAGTGCAGATGGCATGGTTTAATCAGGACAGGTGTGCATCAGCGTTGTGTCCTTTCACCATCCTTAGACAATCTGTATGCTGAGCAAGATCATCAGAGAAGCTGGTTTATGTGAAGCAGAATGTGGCAACAGGGTTGAAGGAAGGCTTGATATGCAGCTGACACAAGCTCGCTTGTGAAAGTGAAGAGAAATTGAAGATCCTTCTGATATGACCATACTTAGGGTGGGGTGGTCTGTCGCTCTTGATGACAGACAACCTTCAGGCAAAGAACCTTCAAGCAATTAGTCTTCAAGGATATAGTAGCAACCATGTGCTTGCAAGCAGCACTTTATAATTGGCATTACTATGGGAGACATAGTGGAGAACAACTTTAATTAGGGGAATATGACTGGGATTCATTTCTAACCCATGAACGTGAAGGCCACTCTCCATCAGCGTCTTGGCTTCCCAGACTTCTTTATAACCATAGACAACTTGTCTACATACACTCTCTTGCCGGTTCTATTTTGCTAGACATAGAGCTTCTAAGACTGGTCCAAGGCCTTTTGATCAAGGTAACCAGAGTATGAATCACAACTATGCAACCCCACTATCCCAATCTCCATCAAGTACACACCCAGGTAAACCCCAAAGGGAAGATATCCCTGCCTGGACTGGTTAGTGGGGGTGATAGTCATATACTTTCTAATGTATTCTGCCTGCGGGCAAGACAGCACACACACCTGGTTAACAGAAGGCAATCAATGGAAGCTTAATCCACTTGGGGACTTTGCAAATGAATTAAGAGTTTTCACTGTTATCCATAGCCTTCTGCAAGCCTAGTGCTCAGAATGTAAGCTCTAATACAAAATCAAGAAATCATTGTCCAAATACAAGGGAGGACCTCACCCCCCCAAATCAGAATTTTTTCAAAGCTATGTATTTAAATTTTTTTTACAAAACAACCTTATCACTTTCAAAGTACTCTCAATTACACTTAATACATTTGTTAAATCTGCAATTCCATTCTTGGAAGCATTTTGCAAACTCATCTGTTTGGGTGGCTGACAACACCTCCCTTGTTTTTCCTTCACCTCTTCTATGTCATCAAATATGTCTTCTATGTTATCCTTTCATGTCCCTCTTCACTCTAGAAAACAAAAAGACATCATACACAACAAGATCAGGTGAATAAGGTGCTTGGTCAAGAGTGACATACTGTTTTTGCCAATAGCTGGTGCACTAAGATGGTTGTGTGAGCAGGTGCATTGTTGTGATGGCAAAACCATACCCTATCTGTCACAAATCAGGCCATCTTTGTCACATCCTGTTAAACAATCATTTTCAGAACCTCTAAGTAGAAAGCTTGATTAACAGTCTCACCTGGTAGATAAATTCCAAATGTACTATCCCCCTCACAATAAAAAAAAACATATGAGCATTGTCTTGATTTTTTATTCCACTTGTCCTGCTTTTGGGGGGCAAGGTGTTGATGGAATCTTCCACTGGCTAAATTGATGTTTACTTTCAAGGTTGTAAGAATAGCTCCATGTCTCCTCACCAGTAATTACCTTGGGAGGAAACAAGTCTGGCTTGCTTCAGAGCTGTTCTTTCAAAGCATGGCATATTTCCACTTGACGTTCTTTTCCCACCTCAGTTAGAACCCAAAGCACAAATTTCACAGCAACCTTTAAAATTTGCTGAACTGAGCTCCAACATATTCCAGATAACTTCCCCTTCTGTTCAATGATCCATTGTCAGTCTTTAAGCACAAGGGTATGAACTTTGTTGGCATGTTTTTTCTATTTTTGAATTAAAAAAATAAATCATTTTATTGGGGATTTTTACAGCCCTTCTAGAAGTGCATATATCAATTGTATCAAGTACATTTGTACATATGTTGCCCATCATCATTTTCAAAACATTTTCTTTCTATTTGAGCCCTCAGTTATCAGCTCAATTTTTTACTCTCCCTCCCACATCCTCCCACCCTCATGAACTCTTGGTAACTTATACATTCTTTCTATTTCATATTTTACACCATCTGCTGTCTCCCTTCACTCATGTTCTGCTCATTGCCCGGGGGGGGGGGCGGCAATTGTGATAAGTTCTTCCTTTCTCCCTCTTCTCCCCCTACTTTTACCCTACTCTCATGGTCTCATTACTCTCATTATTGGTCCTGAGGGGTTTATCTGTCCTGGATTCTGTGTGTCGAGAGCTCTTATCTGTACCAGTGTACATGCTTTGGTCTAGCCAGATTGGTAAGATAGAACTGAGGTCATGATTATTAGTTTTAAAGTGGGAGAGGGGTATTAAAAACTAGAGGAATATTGCATGTTTCATCAGTGCTATGTTGCACCCTGCTTGTTTCATTCCTTGCTTGTGATCCTTCTGTAGCAAATGCATAATTGTCTACAGATGGGCTTTGGGTCTCCATTCTGACCACCCCCCTCATTCACATCTAAATGGTTGTTTGTTTTGGGTCTTCTGATGCTTGATATCTGATCCCATCAACACCTCAAACTGACACAGATTGGTGTGTTTCTTTCATGTGAACTTCCAGACTCTATAGCTTCTAATAGCTGGGCACCATCAACTTTCTTCACCACACTTGCTTATGTACCCATTTTGACATCAGGAATTGTGTCAGGAATGTGAGCATCACAGAATGCCAAGTTATTAGAACAAAGAGTCCTGTGTTGAAGGAAAACTTGAGTAGAAGTCCAATCTCTGTCTGCCACCTTGGTACATAACATATAACATATGTATATAGACCTATATCACTATTGTTATGTAGTAATATATTTACATTTATACTTACCTCTATTTATACCTCTGTAACTATCTTTTGCCTCCTAATTCTTTTCTCTAATCTATTTCCTTTTATTTTCCTCCTAACCTACTATCATGTTGACTCTCAGTAATCCCTCTTGGCTACACTGAACTTGTTCAAGCCCCACCAAACATCTAAACCTCCTTGCCATTGATTTTAGATCTCTTGTTGGTCCCTTGTCCCTAAGTTCGTTGACTCTTGCCTCCCTTTCCATGACCTCCCACTCTTCCCTAAGAACCATCAATCCCATGGCTTTCGCCATGGGATTGTTTATCTTGCCTATCTTATATAGATAGACATGGGAAAAAAGAAGAGGAAAAATAAGGGGTGACTATAAATAGTTCCAGGTCTGTCTGCTGACCCTTATGTATGCTTTCCAATCAAGTCTGATGAGGTGTCAAGCTCTGCCCTCTGATTCTGAAGTCTACTTTTAGGATTCATTGGGGACTTAGTTGCTTTGCTTCCCTTGCTGCTATTTTTCACCCTTTGTGCTTCTGCCTCCCAGGCAGGCACAATTCCTGCACTGTCTCCAGTACTGTCCCTTGTAGCTCTGTAGGTCAGTGAGGGGACATCATGCTTTGTGGTGGGGTCGGCACTGCCATTGGCTACTCTGAGCAGGAGTATTGTCCTCAAGGCATGGTGGGCCAAGATGTGAGTCTCTCTCTCTCTCTCTCTCTCTCTTTCCTTTTCTCTCTCTCTCTCTCTCTCTCTCTCTCTCTCTCTCTCTCTCTCCCTTCTCTCCTTCTTTCCTTCTCTCCCTCCCCCCCCTCCCTCTTAGTTTGCTACTGTGTGGTCAGGGCAGACCCACCACTTTCCCTTGGCTGCATTTTCAGTGATAGTCTATGTAGTGTAATCTTCTGGGGAGGGGGTCATTTTGTTGACATTTTTGTACATTTGGGAAGTTGACAGATGTCCATATTGAGATTTGTCACCAATTGACATTTCATCTTTTTTGAAATTAGGGAACCACACGAGTGCTTGAGTTTTTTCCATAGTGTTGTCCTTGTAAGCTGTGTGCAACATCACAACAGTTTCTACAGCATTTTTCCCGAGTAGGAAACAAAAATTCACAGCCACATACTGTGCTCTTAAATTGGACATCACAAACAATGCGGTTTGAGCAAAACTGATTTTACAAAAAAATTCACTCTGAGCAGGGAACCTTCTCAGGTGACACCACGGATGCACTAACTCAAAACAAGTTGTTCAATGCTCACCTAGCAAGAAAAATGCATACTATGAAACCTCTGCCCAGAAGAGCTTTTTTTAGTGGGGCGGGGGCATCACCACCCTCTGGTGGGAGTAGGAGGCCCAGCCTTGCTCCTGGAGAACTGCTGCTGGATTTGAACCACCAACCCAGTCAGCTGCAGTCCCGCACACAACCACTACAGCACCGGGCCTCAGCCCCAGAAAAGCATTTTTCTGCTTGCTTGCTTGGATGTTTTTTTTTTTTTGGGGGGGGGGGCGGGCGAAGGGGAGTACCCCTCTTATATATTAATTATGTTTTATAATTATTTCAAATATCCTTGCAATCAAGTATTCCAAAATACTTTTTGTCCCGCTATGAAGTCCCTCACTGACCCACGGAGCTGCAAGGGTTAGCACTTATGTCCCACTATGGAACTCTTTGTGAGCTACTTTACTTAGAATCATTTTATTGGGGACTCATACAACTCTTATCACAATCCACACATACATACATACATACATTGTATGTCAAGTACATTTGTATGTTCATAATTCTGAAAGCATTTGCTTTCTACTTAAGCTCTTGGTATCAGCTCCTCATTTTCCTCCTCCCTCTCCCCTCCCCCTTCCCTCTTGAACCCTTGATAATTTATAAATTATTCTTATTTTGTCATATCTTACATCATCCAATATCTCCCTTCAACCATTTCCCTGTAGTTCATACCCCAGGGAGGAGGTTATATGTAGATCCTTATAATCAGTTCCCTCTTTTTACAGCCCCTTTCCTCCACCCTCCCAGTATCTCCACTCTCACCACTAGTCCTGAAGGGATCATCTTGGAGTCCCTATTTCCAGTTACTAACTGTACCAGTGTACATCCCCTGGTCTAGCTGGATTTGTAAGGTAGAATTGGGATCATGATAGTGGGGGGAGGAAGCATTTAAGAACTAGATGAAAGTTGTATGTTTTACTACACTGCACCCTGACTGGCTCATCTACTCCCCATGACCCTTCTGTAAAGGCATGTCCCATAGATGGGATTTGGGTCCCCAATCTGTACTCCCCCTCATTTTTCTCTCCTTTCTTTTTTTATTAAATCATTTCATTAGGAACACTTATGACTCTTTTTTTTAAATCATTTTATTGGGGGCTCATACAACTCTTATCACAATTCATACATCCATCCATTGTATGCAAAGTTCCCCTCATTTACAATGATATAATTTTTAGTTCTTTGATGCTTGATACCTGATCTCTTAAACATCTCGTGGTTACATAGAATGATGTGCTTCATTAATGTGGACTTTGTTGCTTCTGAACTAGATGGCTACTTGTGTTTACCCAAGCACCTACAGTTTTCTTCATATTTGCGCATGCACACATTTGTCTTTAGTGATCATATCAGGAAAGTGGGCACACAGTGATATGATTTTTTGTTCTTTGATGCCTGATAACTGATCCCTTCGACCCCTCATGCTCACACATACTGGTGTGCTTCTTCCATATGGGCTTTGTTGCTTCTGAGTTGGATGGCTACTTATTTACCTTCAAGTCTTTAAGATTCCAGATATTATATCTTTTGATAACCAGACACCATCTGCTTACTTCGCCACTTTTGCTTATGCACACATTTGTTTTCAGTGACCATTTTAGAAGGATGAGCATCACAGAATACCAAATTAAGAGAACAAAGTGTTTTTGCATTAGGGAAGTATTTGAGTGGAGGTCCAATGTCCCTCTGCTGCCTTACCTATAAATATATACACCTAGATCTATCTATATATACGAAACCTATAAATATATGCATATAGATATATTTCTCCATCAGCATATCTATATATATAT
>PVJH01047000.1:0-11544 GCA_004026705.1 Nesogale talazaci
CCAGTGGGTGCAAAGTCTTGTGGATCCCGTGGCAATGGAAACATCTCTAGGGCTCTCAGATCTCAGTGTGGTTTCATGTGAGTTGTCAACAGGAAGATGAAACAGAGGGAGGGCGTTTGAAGATCTTAGCAAGTCTCCACATGGTTTATCAATAAGGAAGACGAAGACCGAGAAAGAGAGGAAGCTCTCATACTCCTCATGAGAAGGCCATGCCCACAAGGAGACATCATCAGTTTGTTACCTAATTGACTGGCTAGACTCCATCCTACACTTACTTATCAAGTAGGCATGAAATTATGTGACTAGATGCTGTTCAGTCTGGTAGTCAGCCACCATCTTATTTCTTCACCACCCTTTTCTCTAGTACCCATATCTTTAGTGAGTGATCCCTTCATGAGGGTAAGTATTGAGCAGGGTCCTATCATAAGAACTGATGATTCTTTGGTGAATCAGACCTCTTCTCTCTTTCATGCTGTGTTACTCCTACAAGAAGAGTATTTACTTGCATGCTAGTAGACTTCAAAGGTGTGTGGAATGTCTCTTCATACTTCCTTGACTTCTGAACTCCATTCCAAAGTTTGTCTTGACCACGTGGCACATCCAATCTCTGAAGCTAAATCATCTCAGTCTAGTCCTTCCTACCCAGATCATCTAGATCTAATTCTTGGAATAATTTGTTGACTGACTACTGTGTGCCAGGCTTTGAAGAAAGAAATATAGGACAAAAGTCCTGCTGTGGTAGTTACCTAATTGTTTGTCAATTTGAGAGGATTAAGAGGGAAGTCGGGGAGTCTAGCCCGTTGAGCAAGTCATAGCCAATGAGGCCTCTGTGAGGGCATGGCCGTCTCCTGAGGATGTTAGGAACTCCTGTCTTCCTCCTTGGAGGCAGAGACATAATCTCTCTCTCTCTCTCTCTCTCTCTCTCTCTCTCTCTCTCTCTCTCAGATTACTCTTGGGAGACATTGCACTGGACAAACCAGGTGGAGACAGACTGGTGACAGCCAGAGCCTCAGAGGTGGAGAAGCCATGTGGGGACACTTGCCAGTGCTGAGATGCTTATAAAACCACTGGATCTGCAAGACTTCCCACCCACTGGCCTGTGTTCTTTCTGCATTTGGTGTCATTGCGTGTGTTTTGTGAGTCTGAAGAGAATTTTATAGATTAATATTGGACATATGGGTCAATATTGAACTTATGAACTTGGACTGGGCTGGGATGTTTCCTTGATTTTCAACTGCTCTTGTATATAAACCTCTTCCTTATGCACATATGATTGTCTATGAAGTTATTTCTCTCGTCAACCCAGACTAACACACCTACCTTAGAAGAAGGGTGAGAGGGAGGGTGCAGCAGGAGAAAGGTAAAAGAAAACAGGAAAACTATAAGAAACAAAGCTATGGCTCAAGGTATAAACATAGGTGTGTGTATATGTCAATATGTTAATTCATAAAATAGACGTATTGGCTTATGTACATATATGCATTTGGCAGTCCATTGAGTTAGTGGGCAGACTTTGGATCTCTGCACAAACCCTGCCTCAATGCAAGAACATTTTGTTCTAACAAGCTGATATTCTGTGATACTCACCCTCCCTGAGTAATCACTGAAGACAAAATGGGTACATAAAAAATATGGTGAAGAAGAAAGCAGATGGTGCTTTACTATCCAAAGATATTGCCTCTGAGGTTTTAAAGGTTTGAAGTTAAGTAAGCAGCCATCTAGCATAGAAGCAATAAGCCCACATAGAAGAAGCACACCAGTCCATGAGTTGTACACAGGGTCAGGTAACAGGAATCAGAAGACCTTAAACAAACAAACTAACAAGCAAAAAATATATTGCTGAGAAGGAGCGGGGTTGGAGCAGAGATCCCAAACTCATATGTAGACAGTGGGACATCCCCTCACAGAACAGTCACAAGGAAGGGATGAGTCATCCAGCGTGCAGTATAGCACCAATGAAATACACAATATTCCTTTGGTTCCTTGAGACTTTCTCACCATCACCCCCATGATAGGTATCATGACCCCAGTCCTGCCTTTCACTGTGTGCTAGACCGGAACATGTGCACAGGTACAGATAAGAGATAAGAGCTCATGACACATGGAATCCAGGAACAGGAGTGGAAGTAGCAACACCAGGAGGGTACAGGAAAGATGGGGAGAAGAGGGGAGGAAGAGGGAACCTCTTCCAATGATAGAGACATAACCACACACGTATCCCCCCTCCCTCAGGGATGAACAACAGAAACCAAAGGAAGACAGTGGTTGCTGTAAGATAGAAAAAGTATAATTTATAATTTATCAAGGGGTCACAAGGGTGGGAATAAGAGGAGCAGATACCAAAGGCTCAAATAGAAAGTTAATGTTTGGAAAATAATTATGGCAACATGTGTACAAATATGCTTGATACAATTGGTGTATGAATTGTTATAAGAGCTGTAAGAGGGTTGAGCCCCGGTGGCGTAGTGGTTGTGCGCGGGACTGCGGCCCACTGGGAAGGAGGTTCAATTCCAGCTCCACAGAAGCAAAGGCTGGGCCTCCTACTCCCACCACCAGAGGGCAGTGATGCCTAAAAAACTTAAAAAAAAAAGAGCTGTAAGAGTCCCCAATAAAATGATCTTTTTTAAAAAAGTTCTGTCTTTGAAGAGATCAAATTGAGACATTTTGATAATAGCTCCAATTTCAGGAGGAATCAATAAATGATTAGGGACTATTTGGAAGTGAAAGAAAGAGGGTAGACCTAGAGAAGTACAATGGCATCCCTGCTATCATGGGTTGAATTGTTCGGTCCATAATGTGCTGGACATCCCAACCCTGCGTCTGTAGTTAGGAGCTCTGGCTGTGTAGTTGTTGCACGTTGGGCTGCTAAGTGCAAATTAGCAGTTCAAAAATCGCCGGCTATTCCTCAGGATAAACATGGGAGTTACAGTCTTAGAAACCCTCTAAGGCAGAATCTGCCTGATGACAGTGAGTTTATCTCTGTATTTACAATGACTTCGGGGAGTGCATTTTCTTGTTATGTTAATGAGGCAGTATCAGTGCAGGATATATTTTGAATCAATTTCTTTTAAGCTATAAAAGAGATTAAATAAACAAGCAACTGAGTTAGCAGGTAGGATAGGTAGGTTTATTGTGTCAACCTGGCCAATAGGAACACGTGGGATTAATAAGGTTGCAGTTTGGGGCCGAGCCCTGGTGGCGTAAGTGGTTGAGTGCGGGACTGCGACCCGCGGGCTTGGCGGTTCAACTCCAGCGGTGGCTCTCAGGAGCAGCACTGGGTAACTCCCACGACCACCAGAGGGCAGTGATGCCCCCCCCAAAAAAAAAAGCCAAAAAAAGAAAAGAAAAAGATTAATAAGGTTGCAGTTTGGAGGGCAAAAAGATAAGTGGCTCAGCAAGTCTCAAGCAAAGGATGATGGCAACAAATGTAAAAATGTGATTTGCATGCAATGGATGGATGTGTGGATTGTGACAAGAGTGGTATGAGCCTTTGATAAAATGATCTTTTAAAAGAAGATTGTCCAAGTTCTGAGCCCCGGTGGCGTAGTGGTTGTGCGCGGGACTGTGGCCCACTGGGACGGAGGTTCAATTCCAGCAGTGGGGCTGGGCCTCCTACTCCCACCACCGGAGAGCAGTGATGCCCAAAAAAAAAAAAAAAAAACGAAGAAGAAGATTGTCCAGTGCCTGGCACAGGACCTGTCTAGACGGTGGCCGGGTAAAAACAAAAATGATTAAGTGATGGCTCATGGTGGGGAAGAGAGGGGTTCTGAGTCTTCCTGCTTTCAATCAACTCTTTCTCTCTCTCTCTCTCTCTCTCTCTCTCTCTCTCTGCTGCTAGTTCTCTGCCTCAACTTGTGAGCTACACTGTCTGTGAGACACCCAACCCATGGTTCCTGTCACTGTTTGACAAGTTGTTGGTATATACATTGCTTCAGCTTGGGACTGTCAGATCTTGTCATCTTGATGACTTTTGGTGACCTGTCTTTCTGTTTGCTGCCTGTGGTCAGACTGTCTGCCTTGCTCTGCAGAAGGCTCAGCTGTATGCTTCCTTGACCTTGGGCCCAGTGGCCCTTGTGACTTGAAGGACTTCCAGTATATTAACTGTACCATGGAATTGAGTTGAACTGAGCCCTCTGTACTGCTGTGTGGACGAATTATCTATCTATCTATCTATCTATCTATCTATCTATCTATCTATCATCTATCTATCTATCTATCTATCTATCTATCTATCTATCTATCTCTCTATCATCATCATCATCATCATATCCTGATTTTGTTTCTCTAGAGAACCCTGTGGAACACAGCAGGGATTGGAAGAGATAGATATTATGCCACATGAGAACTGCAAAAAAAAAAAAAACCCCACAAAAGACAAAAATAAATCCTTCAAAATCACTGCTATTGAGAAGATTCTGAACCGCTGTAACCTCCAGGATAGAGTAGAATTGCCCCTGTGGATTTCCGAGGCCGTAATGTTTTAATGGAGCAGAAAGTCTCTTCTTTCTCCCATGGAGCAGCTAGTCATTTCAAACCCTTCACCTGGTGGTTAGCAGCCCCACCTCGAACTCACTATACCACGAGTGTGTGTGTGTGTGTGTGTGTGTGTGTGTGTGTGTGAAGATCACAAAGGAGTCAAGGAATAGGTGCTGAAGATAAAAGAACCTTCCGCCAGAGCCAGCAGAAAGCTCCCCTTGGGCCACCACCCTGAACTGCAAGAAAATAAGTCTCTGCTTCCTAAAGCTACCCAACTATGGTATTTCTGTTATAACAGCAATAGATAATTATGACAAGAATTACACGTGTTGTGTAAAGGCAGTCCTGTAGATTTTTTCCTGAGATTCATTTGTAAAGTGGAATCACACTTGTAACGTGTTGCTTTTAGGCACTGACAAGTCAACTGTGACGCGTCATGACACTATGTACAATCGAATGAAACCCTGCCTGCTTCTGTGCCAGTCTCACAATTATTTTTATATTTGTCATTCCATTTGTACCAATCCGTCTCATTGATGGTCTTCCTTTATCAAGTATTATGGCTTTTTCAAAGGACTGGTCCAGCAAATGGGGTTCAAATAATTTATCAACCTGTGAGCTTCTCTGTTTTAATTATTAAAAAGATATACAAAGTATTATTTTATTATTTCATACAGCTAATAATTAAATAAGAACAATCAGAGGGGCCGGGGGTGATGTGGAGGTGAGCCGGGCCTGCTGAATGACAAATCAGGGGGCGATGGCTGGAGCCCAGCCCTGAGAAGAGGAGAAGGAGTGTGCAGAATGGGTGGAAGCTGGAGTGGCACCACTCACTATTACTCCTAGTGACCCACTTGGAGCATTTTGGCTTCCTGTCCCAACAGTCATATATGTGCTCCAGGCCTGCAGTTCCTGGTCCCAAAGGAACTCTCTCACCTGGAAACACAGCACAGATTCCACTGAACTGACAGCTGACAATGCCCCCTGGCTTCTCATGCCTTTGGATCAACAGATCAGGAAGGGTGCTACTGTACTGAGTGGTATGATTGATCCCGATTTCCAAGGAGAGATAAGACTAGTGCTACATAATGGAATTAAGAACTATATGTCTGGAACCCAGGAGATCCCATACGCTGATTCTTAGTGCTAACATGCCCCGTGATTAAAGTAAATGGTAAGCTACAGCAACCCAATCCTGACATGACGGCTAGTAACCTAGACCCCTCAGAAATGAAGGTTTGGGTCCCCTCACAAAGAACCAGGACCAACTGGAGTGCTGATTCAGGGCAAAAGTAATACAGAATGGGTAGTAGAAGACGGTAGTTCTACCTATCAGTTATAACCACATGATCAATTTCAAAAGGGAGGTTTGTGATTGTCAGTTTATTTTCTTTGTATGTGCTTACTGAATGTCTTTTCTTTGTTCATGTATGATGTATCAGCTACATTAGATTCAATGTGTTTTTATTTATATGTATGATAAATGTTTGATGTTAGGTATGTGGATTTCATTAATCTCTGGAAATTATATATGGCTAAAAAATTGTGTACAAATTGACAAGCGGTGGTCTGTGGTAGTTACACAATCTGGTGTCAAAATGAGATTTGAGAGGATTGAGAGGGAAGAGGTGGAGCCTAGTCTGTCAATCAGATCATAGCCAATGAGGCCTCTGTGAAGCCAGGGCATTCTCCTGAGAATTCTGGGATGTCCTGCTTTTTCTCCTTGGAGGTAGGAGACAGACTCTATACTGACAACACTGACTCCCCGAGAGAGATGTTCTACTGACAAGACACATGACACTACACTGATAGACCTAGTGTCCTGGGAACTGGTGAAGCCATGTGAAAATCTGCCAGCACTGAGCGGCTTACAACGCCACTGCCTCCAAGGACTTTTTGTCCACTGGCCTGTGATCATTCTACATTCAGCGTCATTTCATACGGCTCCTGTGTTTGAAGAGGACTTCATGGATTGGTATCAGACATATGGGCTAATATCGAACGTATGGACTTGGACTGGACTGGGTTGGGTAGCTTTCTCAATGTTCAATTGCTCTTTTATATAAACCTCTTTATTATTAAAAAAAACATGGACTTTTTTGAATAGAAATATACAGACAAGTAAAAAAAGAACAATAGAAGGGACACACAAATTAGATTATGTTTTAAGAGTCTTAGCATATTTAATGAAAAAAATTAAATGATACATGACCCAAACCAATAAAAGTGCGATTTAAGTTATTTCCATATTGCTTCTTTTGTTTTTTAAGGTTTTTTTTTAGGTATCACTGCCCTCTGGGGGTGGGAGTAGGAGGCCCAGTCTTTGCTCCTGAGTAGGTGGAATTGAACCTCCGTCCCAGTGGGCTGCAGTCCCAAGCACAACCACTACGCCACCAGGGCTCAGCCTCCATATTGCTTCTTGATTGGCTTCCTCACTTGCAACATCCTTCACCTTTATCTGAGCACCACCAGTTGTGTGATTTATCCTTAACCATCTTTTCACTGTTGGAATAGGATTCCATTCCTTAGAGGTAGAGGCAGTAGTCATCATGTTTGATATATTAGAAACAGGTTACTTCTCTTCTCTGAACAAGCTAGGTTCATTTTGAAAAACCCATTTCCAATTCTGCTGAACTTAAAGCAATTGTTCTGAAAATATTTTTAGTTCTTTGAACACTAAGGAATTTCAGAATTCACTCATAACATCCCGTGGGAATTTAGGGCATAGCACAAAGCTGAAATGAATGACCGCATGTCACCCCTGGTTGTTTGGCACTTTTTCTCTTTACATTATAGCTTTATTTACTGAAGTAACTAATGCAAGGTAATAAAAATGTGGTGTTGCATCAAAAGTATAATCATTTTTTGGGGGGGAGGGGGCATCACTGCCCTCAGGTGGTGGGAGTAGGAGCCCCAGCCTTTGCTACGTGGAGCTGGAATCGAACCTCCGTCCCAGTGGGCCGCAGTCCCGCGCACAACCACTACGCCACTGGGGCTCAGCCCAGTATAATAATTTTTTAATGAAATGAACGAATACTACAGACCTAGTTCTGCCTAATTTATTGTAGCTATGGAAGGAATCAGCATTACTACGGAGGCATAGAATATGTTGCTGAGCAGATGAATGTTAAATAAAAAAGGAAGGACTCTAAATTTGTGATTTCCACATTGGGCAGCTGTCCACCTTAGAGGGAACCCTTATTACAAGCGCTGTTTTAACAACTGGCTCTCAAACTCAATACAAACGTCATCAGCTCTTCAGAACCCGTGCTCATCAGCTGAAGCCACCACTAAACTGACTCATTCCCCCCGACCACATTCCACGGTGAGTGGGACAACTCTCGGCCCCTTGACTTCTGAGGAGCAGTCAGTCCGACTGTGCCTCCTCAGTAGTTGTTGTGATGGCAGTACATGGTGATTTCAATGTTCTTCGACAACATCCATTCTCTCTCTCTCTCTCCTATTTTTTTTGGTGGTGGTGCGGGGGGGGGGCATCACTGCTCTCCGGTGGTGGGAGTAGGAGGCCCAGCCCCACTGCTGGAATTGAACCTCCGTCCCAGTGGGCCGCAGTCCTGCGCACAACCACTACGCCACCGGGGCTTAGTCCTCTCTCTCCTATTTTTGAACAGATTTTCTTTTCACAGCCAGAAATCAACAAAGAGGAGACAACAAAGCTAGTGCCAGTTGTGAGCTTTGGGCTCTCCGTGCTGTGGCGACTCACGTCCCGAGGCTTTCTGAAGTGGAGAGGTGCAGGTTCACATCTCAGAAGCCATGTTCCTTGTAGTCATGGTGCCAGGGGTTCTTGTAGGTGGCGGTGTTAAAGGGTGTGGCAGGTGTGGCAATCTAGAGGTCTCTTTTGATGGACTCTGCTTCTTGCAATTCACTTGCAGTCCCTTTTCCCTCCTTTCAGACTTGTTCATGAGAGAAAGAGCAGAAACAAGTTCTCAAAGTCGCCCTGCACTTTGCAGAAACAAGTTCTCAAACTCCTCCTGGCCCCAAACCAGGTGGAGACATGGGGGTGAACACCAGGTGGAGGGTGCTCAGATGCACCCATTTGTCTCTGGCCTTCTGCATTCACTGCCCAACTTGCACATGCATAGGAGGCAATAAAGCAAAGGCAATAAAACGAACTCACTGCCACTACTGAGACAGTAGATGCCAACCCATAGTGACGCTTCCGAACAGACTAGAACTGGGTCCTTTGAGTTCTGGAAGGGTAATTCTTTATGGGAGAAACCCTGGTGGCAGAGTGATGAGACCTTGGGCTACTAACTACAGGGTCAGAAGTTCAAAACCACAAGCCTCTCCTTGGGAGTCTCAGAAACTCTCAGAGGCAACTCTTCCCTATAGCCACCGCGTCACCAGGTCTCCTCAGCTGCGGCAATAGAAAGACAATGGCTTGGGTCAGATGCATGCTAGCCTTCAGAATGTCCTCTTCACTCTGTTAAAGAGGCTGTGTGCACCACATTTGCGCAATGCATATATATGTTGAGTTTTTGACAGCTGCTTCCATGAGCATTCATTGTGAATCCGACTGAAATGAAATCCTCGACAACTTCAACCTTGCCTCCACTTACCATCGATGTTGCCTCCGGGTCCGGTGGTGAAAGTGTCTTCTTTACATTGAGTTGCAATCTGCGTAGAAGGCTGCAGTCCTTGGTCTTCATCAGCAAGTGTTTTCAGTCCTCTTTGTTTTCAGCAAGCAACTGTTGTGTGAATAAACTGCGTATCACAGATTATTAGTGAGCCTTCCTCCAGTCCTGATGCAGCATTCTTCTTCATAACATCCATCGTCTCAGATCGTTTTCTCAGCATGCAGATACAATTAGTGTGGTCAAAGGATACAGCCCTGACATCCTTTTCCTGAGTTTAAGCCAGTTGATATCCTTTTGTTCTCTTCTACTCACTGCCTTTTGATCTATGTACTAGTTCCGAGTGAGCACCATTAAATGTTCTAGAATTTCCATTCTTTGCAATTTTATCCAAAGTATTTTGATGACCCACGCGGTCAAATGGTTAATAAAGTACAAGCCAACAGTTTTGTATTTTTTTTTTTTGTTTTTTAGTTGTTTTTTTTTTTGGCATCACTGCTCTCGGTGGTGGGAGTAGGAGGCCCAGCCCCACTGCTGGAATTGAACCTCCGTCCCAGTGGGCCGCAGTCCCGCGTACAACCACTACGCCACCGGGGGCTCAGCCCCAGTTTTGTATTTTTTAAAAATCATTTTATTGGGGGCTCATACAACTCTTATCACAATCCATATATACATCTATTGCACGCCAAGCACATTTCTATATTTGTTGCCATCATCATTCTCAAAACATTTGTGTTTACTTAAGCCCTTGGGATTAGATCCTCATTTTTGCCCTCCCTCATGAACCCTCGATAATTTATAAATTGTCATTATTTTGTCATATCTTACACTGTGCAATGTTTCCCTTCACCCATTTCCCTATTGTCCACACCCCAGGGCGGAGGTTATATCTAGAACCTTATAGTTGTTTTCCCCTTTCTACCCCACCTTCCCTCCACCATTCCGGTATCTCCACTCTCACCACTGGTCCTGAAGGGATCATCTGTCCTGGATTCCCTATGTTTCCAGTTCCTATCTGTACCAGTGTACATCCTCTGTCTGGTCTAGCCAGATTTGTAAGGCAAAATTGGGATCTTGATAGTGGAGGGGGAGGAGGATGCATTGAAGAACTAGAGGAAAAGTGTATATTTCATCATTGCTACACTGTACTCTGACTCATCTCCTCCCAGTGACCCTTCTGGAAAGGGATGTCCCATTACCTACAGATGGGCTTTGGGTACCCAATCTGTACTCCCCCTCACTTACAATGATATAATTTTTAATTCTTTGATCCTTAATGTCTGATCCCTTCATTGCCTCATGGTCACAGAGGCTTGTGTGCTTCTTCCTTGTGGGCTTTGTTGCTTCTGAGCTATGTGGCCGCTTGTTTACCCTCAAGCATTTAAGACCTCAGATGATATATCTTTTGATAGCAGAACACCATCGCCTTTTTTCACCACTTTTGCCTATGCACACATTTGTTTTCAGTGATCATGTCATGAAGGTGAACATCATGGAATGCCAATTTAATAGAACAAAGTGTTCTTGCATTGAGGAAATACTTGAGTGGAGGCCCCATGTCCATCTGCTGCCTTAATACTAACCCTGTAAGTAAATGCATGTAGATCTTTTACCCCATCAACATATATGAATATATTTACCTATGTACATGCCTATATTTAAGCCTCTCTAAATGTCCTTTGCTTACTATTTCTTTCCTCTATTTCCTTTTACTTTCCTCTTGTCCCATTATCATGCTTAGCATTCATTTAGTTTTCAGTAATTTCTCTCAGTTACATTTCCCTTGATCAAGCCCTACCAGGCCTCTCACACCTCCTTGCCACTGATTTTGGATCACTTGTTGTTCCCTTGTCCCTGCATTGGTCAACACCACCACCTTTCTCCTATGTCCCATGTCCCACCCAGAACCATCCGTCCCATTGTTTTCTCCTCTGGACTGTTCATCCAGCCTATCTTATCCAGATAAACCTGCAGAGATAATAATATGCATACAAAACAAGACATAGCAAGAAAAAGCAACAAAAGAAAACAAAATAACAACAACTAAAAAACAATGTCCAGAAAAATATATAAATAAATAAAAAAATAATAATAAAGAGGGGTTGAGCTCCAGTGGCATAGTGGTTGAGTGCGGGACTGTGGCCCACAGGCTTGGCGGTTCAAATCCAGCAGCGACTTTCCAGGAGTAAGGCTGGGTAGCTCCCACGACCACCAGAGGGCAGTGGTGCCCCCCCCCAATTAAATAAAACTACTATTGAATTCACTTCAGCACACAATCACACTATAGAACAGAGTAGATCTACTCCATTGTGTTTACAGAAGCACACTGCCACTTTGTTCTACCTCAGAGATGCTCGTGGGCTTGGATCACCTAATATTTTTGTTTTCTATTGAGCATTTCAAAACACACACACACATACACACACACACACACACCCCTAACAAAAGACCTCTCTACCGTTGAGTTGAAGGTAGA
>PVJH01047001.1:0-11537 GCA_004026705.1 Nesogale talazaci
TTAATGAGGTCTTATCAGCGTGGCCTGTGTTTTTACCCAGCTATTTTTTTTTTTAACCCAGCTATTTTGGAGATGCAAGCGGAGATTAAGCCCAGAGGACCAGGGGAGGTGCCACGTCTCACAGTCAGACCAAGGACCCACTGAGACTGAGAAACTGAAAAGAGACACCAAGGCCTCTCTCCCTAGAATCCACGGCGCTGGCGCCCTCCACTCAGACTTCTGTCCAGCTGCCTCCACTAGAGACTGGCCAGAGGGGAAGGGTGGCGCGGGACCTAGCTGTGTTCTGTCGTGCCCACAGGGACCCCCCGCCGCAGCGCCCAGCCGCACACTGAGAAAACAGATCTTTGCCCCTGAAACCCGCCTGCGTGTGGGATTGGTGACAGCGGCACTGAGAAACGACGTCAAGCCCGGGCGGTGAAGCGGGCCGGACCTCAGGCCGCCGGGCCCTTGGGTGCAGGCTGGCAGCTGGGGAGCAGTCCCCCCTGTTGAGAGAGGGCCTGGAGATGGGGGAAGCGGTCAGCCAGGGGGTGGGGGTGGGGTGGAGGGGCTTCTGCAGTTTCGGGAGGGGCATATGGAGGACGACCTCAGAGGAGGAAGATGCTGGCGGGGGAGGCTGGCCCCTGAGAAGCATTTCCTGCTGTTGGTTCACAACTGCTTCCTGCCCCGTGCTCCCCACACTTGACCCCCATTAAGTCCCTTCCTCCCGGGGGAGGTGGATGGCCCTGCGGGTGCGCTGGCCTTCACAAGTCCAGAGACCCAGGTGTCCAGAGCCCGGTCCTCCTGGCTTTTCCGGGGAGCAACACCCCGCCTCAGCCAAGGGCCGCAAGGACAGAATTATGTGGCTCTCCTCCCTCAGGACATTTCGGCCTGTTCTCCTCCCTTGGGGGTGGGGGGGCGACTCATATCCCTTCTTTCATTTATGGGACTCCTCCCCACCCCCCACAGAGTGGTAGGATTTATGAAGGGAAAGGAGGTCTTTGGGACGAGCTCTGTCTTTTTCCTTTCGCATCACTGCCCTGTTGGGAGTAGGAGGCCCAGCCTTGCTCCTGGTGAACTGCTGTTGGATTTGAACAGCCAACCCTGTGGGCCTCAGTCCTGCACACAACCACTGCGCCACCGGGGCTCAGCTCCAGACCTGTATTTTCATTTCCCAAACCTGCACTCGCCCTGTAAGATGACACCAAACTGCCCCCAGTGGTTTCCGAGGCTGTATTCTTTACCAGAGCAGATTTTCCACCATGGAGAGCGTGGGCTTGAAATTCGGACTTTTCCCTTAGCCGCCCCTCCCTTAGCTGTGGCACCCCCCACCAGGAAGGGCTCCTTAATCCTCCACTCAAGCCCACACTCCCTGCCATGGAGTCCATGTGGTGACTGGTGACTAGAGGGCTCCTTGTTGGAGTTCCTGTCTGGGAAACAGTTACAGTCTGGCAAGTTCTACCCCGTCCTCGAAAGTCCCTATCAATCTGAAAGGAGGTGGCTCCATCAGTCCCTGAGGACTGACCCTGGGGAGAGGGTCATGGGAAAGAACCTAGGCCTCGCAAGGCCCTGGGAACCTGTGCAGGGGTGCACATCCAGCAGCCCCTGCCCGACTCTGCCCACACATCCTGCACACCCCCCAGGAGCGACCTCCCTCGCCACCACTACCACACCAGCTAGCCATCTTCCAGGCCAGGGCAAAGTGCCCCTGGACGATGGCTTCACTACTCTGCACCCCAGAAGGCTCAGCGTCCACCTCGGGCAGGGGCAGGTCCAGCTTTCCCTGGGCACAACGCTGCCCCCATGGCGCTTAGGGTGCTCTCTGCCTGCCAGAGAAGGGGGTGAAGATGGGTCCCTAAGATTCCACCCTCCCCCCCAGCTCCATCCCATTTTGAGGCCAGACTCTAAGGAATGGATGTGTGTGAGCTTGAAAGGGGGTGGGGTGGCATCACTGTCCTGTGGGCCAGCCTTGCTCCTAGAGAGCTGCTGCTGGATTTGAACCGCCAACCCTGTGGACTGCAGTCCTGCACACAACCACTGTGCCACCAGGGTTCAGCCCACTAATCTTTCTACCTTTTCGAACCTGCTGCTGCCAGGCAGGGTCAGACTCCTAGTCTTCCTTTGTTTGCTTGTTTTGTGTGTGTGTGGGGGGGGGGGCATCACTGCCCTCTGATGGTGGGAGCAGGAGGCCCAGCCTTGCTGCTGGATTTGAACACAACCACTATGCCACCGGGGCTCAGCCCCCTTGTCCTCCTCTGGGATGAAGGGTAATCTCCCAGGGCAGCATCCAGGGAAAGAGGAAGGTTCCTTTATCCCAGACAGTGCCTCCTCCCCTTCCCAACCTCCGCCCCCCCCCCCCCCCCCGCCCCACCTCACCTCTGGATGTCTTTTCAAAAGCCTGGCCCCCCAGGTCTTCCACAGACCGAAAAGCTACTTCCGAGTTGGAGAAGGGGTCGCGTGTGGAGATGGAGAAGGGCAGGAGCATCAGGGTTAAAGAGGGGCACCCGAGTTGGGGCTGCCCCAGCTTCAACACCGCCCCCTCCTACCCCCCCCCCCAATCGCCTCTGTCCCAGAGCCCTCTGGGCTATGCATGGATTAAAGAACTCCTGGGACAACGGCAACCAGAGACTAGACTAGCCGGTGAGCTGGGTGTGGGGTGGAGGGCCCAGTCCAGGAAGCTGCCTGGGGATGCCAGATTTGGGTGAGGGCCCGAGGCCCCCTCAAACCCATGGGGGGAGATGCAAAGAATAGCTAATTGCAAGTAAACGAGGCCTGGGCATGGGGGAAGGGGCAGTGTAGGCGGTCAGGGGCGCCCGCCTGTGTGAGCGCCGGGGAAGGCTGGGCCAGCCCGCTCTTCTCATGTAAAGCAGCTTTTTGTCTGGGGGAGCCTGGGCTGGGGCCTGGGGCTGGGGAAGGGGCCCAAGCCTTCAGCAAGTTTCTTGTTCCCCAGAATGGGAAGAGGGTGCCCAGGCCTCCCCAGAGCGCGGGTCCCCCCCCCTCTATGCCCAAGCTTTGTCTGGTGGGGGCCGATGGGGTGCTGCCCAGCGGGAGGGGCTGGGCCTGGGATCCCAGCACCCCGAGCTGGGCTGTGGGAAAAAACTGAGCACAAAGAAGGGGGCCGGCCCAGCAGAGTCAGAGGCAGGGATGGGCTGAAGTTAAGTCTTCGTTGCTGGAGAGGACTGCCTGTCTGCCCCAGAGAGTGGCCTGTGGCCTGTGGCCACATGTGCCCAAGCAGCTCCACTGGGCCCCTTCCATATCCCACCTCCCAACTCCACCCATTCCACAGATTCTGCTCTGAGGGAGGGACGCTGAAGGAGTCTACATCTGCGTTTTCCCTAGACATGCTCTGAAACCCGCCCTGGGAAATGAAGCCAGCGTACCGCAAGGCCCTTTGAAGGCCCCAGAACCTTGCTTGTGAATGCAGCCCGGCCAAGGGACAGTCCCTACACCCGGGCCTGGAGTCCCCAAGTGGTGCAAAGGGTTAAGCACTGAACTAATAGCTGAAAGGCGGGCAGCTCAGACTCACCTAGAATGTGCCGTGGGAGGAAGGCCTGGCCATTGGCTTCTGACGGGTCACAGGCTGGTAACCCCCTGTGGAGCGGTCCCGTTCTGCAGGTGTGCAAGGGTGGGGACCCTTTTCGGCCAAAGGCCACTCGGGTAGTCTAACATCATCCCTGGGCCCTCCTGACCCAACATGTCTTTCTCTTTCTTCCTCATCTTTCTCTTGGGGGGGCTCACACAGCTCTTGCCTCCATCCTGTGTCAAGCTCATTTGGACATCGTCGCCCTGAGCAAACATGGAAGCCACTCGTCCCTGCCATGAAGGCGAGGAGACCCTGGTGGCGGCAAGGCGGTTCCGTGTGAGTCACCATCTGCCAGGTAGGCAGCGCGAGGCCACCAGCAGCAATGTGGGAGGGCCCAAGGACTTAGGACCCCTGGACACAGCGACTGCCCCACCCCCTCCCAGGAGCAGGCCCACCCTGTCCTAAAGGGTCACTAGGAGGGCAGCAGCACCCATTCGATGCCAGTGAGTTTGGAATTCTTTCATTTTTAATATTTACATGCAAAGAGTAATCGCTGCCATTTTTTTTTGGGGGGGGGGCCATCACTGCCCTCAGGTGGTGGGAGTAGGAGGCCCAGCCTTTGCTCCGTGGAGCTGGAATTGAACCTCCATCCCAGTGGGCCGCAGTCCCGCGCACAACCACGACACCACCGGGCCTCAGCCTAAGGTGGGAGTATCTGAAGGGTAGGAATTCTCCAGACAATCGATGGGCCACAGTTTGACCGAAAAACAACAAAACTCCCCAAATCAGCAGTTCTAATGATTGAAATGCACTTTCCCCACGAAGCTCAAGACGGTGAAAGCGCTAGCTGTTCCCAGACAGTGACGGCAGAGGCCCTGGCATTCCTCCTTGTGTTGGGCCCTGGGAGTACCTGCCGCTGCCGGAGTTGCTGCTGTTACTGCATTTGCAACTTTCCCGTCTGTCTCAAAGACAACAGGGAGAACCAGAACCATAAAAGACGTGGTCCCAATTCATAAGGCGGCCCCGGAAAACCTGTCCATTTTTTGAGCCCCAAGGAAGGAGAGAGATCAGGCTGAGCCGCAGTGGCGTCGTGGTTGTGCACGGGACTGTGGCCCACTGGGATGGAGGTTCGATTCCAGCTCCACGGAGCAAAGGTTGGGCCTCCTACTCCCACCACCTGAGGGCAGTGATGCCCCCCCCAAAAAAAAAAAAAGAAAGGAGAGATCAAAAGTGGCCCATCTCCGTCAGACCCCCGAGTCTCTCCGCCAGGGTCTCGTCTAGCTCATCGTCTTTGTCCTCCTCCAATTCCTCCTTGGGCTTCTCCACTTCGCCTTTCGGGAGCAACTCGTCCGGGGGACGCTGGCACCCCAAGACCAGCTGCGGCGGCGGCCATCGCTGTAGGGGACACGGGAAGCCAAGTTTGGAATTCTTGAGCGGCGGTGGTTGGATGTGTGCCTCTTTGGGGAGGCATGTGATGTTAGCTCTTATTCAAGATTTCATCTGCTACTGATGATTTCAGGGACCTTAAACGACGTGTAGCTCCCAATAAAATGATTCATTTTTAAAAAAGGGAGGGGATGGGAAAGGAGCTTATAACAAGAGCTCATGTGGAAAATATTTGGAAATGAATATGGCAATATATGTACAAATATGTTTGATATAAATGATGTATTGAATGCTATAAGAGCTTTAAGAACCCACAGTAAAATCATTCGGGGGGGGGGGAATGACTTGTGAGCCAGACATTCCCCACCCATGAGGTGCAGGGCCACCTTGAGTTGAAAGAGACTCCACTGTAACTAATGACTCATGACCACAAAGTTGGGCAGGTTATGTAATCTTCCTGGGCCTCTCTTCTCTCCTCTGTAACCCGGGGACCTCAACTCCTTCTTTCAGAAGTCCTTGTGTGGCGGTCATGTACTTGAGGTCAGTTTCATGATTGGAAGCCTAGGGCCAGAGTCTAGTCTGTCAATCTGGAGATAGCCAATGAGACCTCTGTGGGCATGGCTTTCTCCGAGAATTCTGGGAAATTCTCGCGATATTTCCCTCGTGGAGATGAGAGACCATCTCCTCAGTTGTTGGGAGTCACTCGACGGAGAAGACAAGTCGGCAGCGTCCGAGGAACCGCAAGAGCCGGAGGAGAAGCCACACAGCCTTACCCTGATGGAACCAGACCTCTGAAGCCAGAAAAGCCACAGAGAGACCCCTGCCAACGCTGAGATGTTTCTGTCACCAATGGATACTGCTGATGGTCCCTGAGCCCTGAAAATGAGGAGCCATGAGGGGACCCCCGCCAGCGCCGGGACTCTGCACCCACTGGCCTGTGACTTCGTGAGTCGTAAGGAGACATTATAGACTGGTGTGAAACATATGGGCTAATATCGGACTTAAGACCTTGGACTGGACTGAGTTGGGATGCTTTCTTAATGTCCCATTCCTCTTGTCTATAAACCTTTCCCTTATATCCATATGTGTGTCTATGAATTTGTTTCTCTAGCCTACCTGGACTAACACACCTTGTGACAATGGAAACAGGCCATCTTCATGGCAATTCCTGATTCCCAAAGAGTTTCCCCATCTCCTTGGCCACACCCCCAAACCCCTCAGGGGAATGATATCTGGGTACCTCATACTCCTGTAACCCCAAACCCGCTGCTGCTTCTGATGCCAACCCTTAGCCATTGCAGAGGACAGAGGAGACCTGGCCCAGGCTTTCCAAGGCTGAATCTGCATGGAAGCCAACAGCCCCGTCTGTCCCCAGCAGAGGGAGGCCCTGATGGGCTGACAACACTGACCACAGTCCCACCAGAGCGCATCACAGTCCTAAGGCATTTGGCCATGTCCGGAGGCACACGCCACGTCTCCACAGGGTGCTATTTAAGAGATGAAGCCGATTTTCATTTTCTCTTTGGCCCATGAAACCAAGACTCAGATCCCCTGAATCCTCCTACATCAGTTCCCATGCCATCTCTCAGATCAGCCAGAAGCAGCCCCGGGGCCTGAGCAAAACCAGCTCTGGGCTGAAACAGTCTAAAAGTTGCCCGGCGTCTTCCTGTTGCCCAGCGGCCACCATGGCTCTTCCAAGCGTCTTGTTTACCTGGGAGCCTCAGAACAACGTGGGTCTCCTTCATTCTGTCTCGCATGGGGTCCCTGAGCTGACTGGAGGGAAGGAAGAGTGTCCTGCCCACTCACCTATGGAGTCTTTGGAAGGGCTAAATCAAGAGAGGCTGGTAAAGTGGTGGGGAATCAGGCCTTGCCTTCCCCCCCTCTTCCTGTGGATGGGCACTAGGCCACCAGGAATGTCCTTTTTCTCTCTGGAGCCCCATTCAGGGGCCCTCCCCTCAGCCAGGTGGAGGGTGCTGTTCCCTGCCCCCCCCCCCCAACCAGACACCCCGAGCCCCTGGCTTGGTCCCTAGGGCTGTTGGCCAAGGGGCTCTGGCACTGGGCCAGAGTCTTTTTCTCTGCTGGCTCCTTCCCCATAGGCCTCTAATCCATCTCACCCAGCAGGAAGCCCTTAAGCTGCCTTTTCAGTGGCTTCCCCAGCAGGCAGGGGGCTCAGCAGGGGGCTCAGAGCCTCTCTATACCACCCTTGGCAGGGGCTGTGTTATACAAGCTGGGGAGCACACCCCGCTGCCGCCCTTCCCGGCAAAGAGGTCATCAGGCCGAAAGCAGCTTCCAGCTCCAGCAGCCTCTCTTCCCGAGCCCTCCCCAGGACTCCCCCTTTCGGATGCTGTCTGTCCAAAGCACATCAAAGCCCCAGGGCAGGCCCAGGTGGGGGTAGGGATGGCAGGGCCCGCCCGGGGGACAACAGGCAGGAGGCCAGAGGCTGGGGAAGTGTGGCGGCTGGCGGCGGGAGGGCCCCTTTGGCTCAGTGCCCTCTGTCCTTTCGGCTGGTCTCAGTCCCTGCTGCTCATTCCCCAAAGTCCATTCATAGCCTCCCCTGTGATCGCTTATGCAGCCTCGACTTGAGCCAGCCTAGGAAGTCGGGGCCTGGGACACACGGGGGCTTCGGACTCCTCAACAGCCCCCATCCGATGAAAACAGAGGGGGAGGACCGGAGAGGGAAACGGGGGTCCCTCTCTCCTGCTGGTTCTCTGTGGTTGACAGCTAGTCCCTCCTGGGATGGGACCACAGCACACCCTGGATCATTCTACACCAGGCCTGATTCTCAAGCTGCAGCCCCAGCCAGCCCAGCAAGTGTTCTCATTCTCTTTGGAAAATATGGTCCTTATAGGACTTCGTCCCCACCCAGTGCTCTCCAGGGAAAAGCCCCCCACCTAGTCCCCTTCTCCAAAGCCCAAATCCTGGACCCAGTCTCCGCTCCAGGAAGCTGGCCCTTGCTGGCCCGGAGTGGTTAGAAGCAGGAGGCGAGCCGGGTGCCTCTGGGAGGTCTGTTTGTAGTTCAGATTCTTTTCATTCCAGACTCAGCAGGCTCTCTCTAAGGGCCGGGCCGGGATGGGGGGCGGGAATCCTGGGGCACCAGCTGCAGGGAAGAAAAGTTTCCTAGGGTGAGGAGGGGGTGTTTTCTTCTCCTCCCAAGAACCTGGTTCTCCCAAATCTATCTTTGGGGCCCCCCTAGAAGCTGCTTCAACATCACATCCTGCCCTGAAAAAGGGAGCTACTGAGAGGCCAAGCCGAGGTCCTGGTCTCTCTCTTTTTTCCTTTGAGGCCGAAGGACTCGCCTGCTCCTGGGATGCTTAGCTGTATTGGGGGATGGGGATGTGTGGCAGGGATGCCTGGGAGGAACTGAGTCGACCCCAGCTTCAAGGAAGCTCGATGACTCGGCCCACAAATAAAGCTCCCTGCAGACTCTGGCTTCACCCTGGCTTGAGCATCTTTGTCCCCAGCCACCTAACTCTTCAAAGGTCAAGCAGAGAATGCCCCTAGCCAGAGGGGGTGGGGTAGGAGGGCACCCTGCCCCCCAGGTCTCAGAAGTCCAACTCCCTGGAAATCTTCTCTTCGGTTGCCTCCACCCAAGGAGAACAAGTGGACGCTGACTAAAGCCCTGGGTGCACTTTCTACCTCCGACTCATCCGTCTGAGCCGGAAGATTGAAGTCTCCTTCTTACAGGGAAATAGTGGGTCCCTGGAGAACAAATCCCCCACGAAGCCATTCTCATAAAAAAAAGCTTGAAAGGGAGGGGCTCCTCAGGTCACTGTGAAACACCAGGAGCTTCTTAGAGAGCCCACTGGTCCAACAGGTTCTGGTTTCGGCCCGTGGACCACCCCCCCCCCCATCCTGCACACCACCAGGCCGGCCTCCCAGCATGCTAAATACCACCGCCACTGAAGCGAATTCGGACTCACAGCCACGGAGGTAAGGTTTCTGAGGCTCTCCATCTTTACAGACCCAGACAGCACCAACTGTCTCCCACGGGGCAACTGGTGGGGTGGAAGCCCCCACCTTGCAGTGGTGAGCAATGCAATGCCTCCCTGCATAGATACCAACCTGTCCTTGAAGGTGAGTCATCCTGACTGGCCAGATAGCCTCCACTGGAATGCACAGATGCAACGTCCCAGAGTAAGTCTTGCTACTCCTACCCAGAAGCCCAGGCAAATGGAGTCCATCTTGAAGAATAAAGACCTGCATACTTGATTAGCATAGGTCTGCCTATTCCAGGCAAACCCCCACCCCCACCCACCTCACCAGAAAATTCCCTGAATGTCCATGACTGGATGGAGGCAAGTGAACACACACTGTCAGCTCTTCACTTCCCGGAGGCAAGGCTAGCGCCGCACGGTCCATCCTGGTCTCCAGGACCAAGACCGTTCCTTTGAATGAACCTTTGCTCTTGGGGAAATGTTGGCCTCACTTGACTATTCTTTTGTTTTTGTTTGTTTGTTTGTTTTGGGGGCATCACTGCCCTCTGGTGGTGGGAGTAGGAGGCCCAGCCTTGCCGCTGGATTTGAACCTCCAACCCAGTGGGCCGCAGTCAACCCGCGCACAACCACTACGCCACCGGGGCTCAACCCCTCACTTGACTATTCTTACTCTCGAAGGTTGTTGGCTGTAGAAAGGTGTCCCTGGTGGCAGCGGCAGTCTGAGTCGCAGATAGCTTGAGTGACTCCATCAAGGGCAGGGGTCCTCAAACTTTTTAAACAGGGGGCCAGTTCACTGTCCCTCAGATCGTGGGAGGGCTGGACTATCATTAAAAAAATATATAGCAGTCTGAGCCCCAGTGGCGCAGTGGTTGTGCGCGGGACTGCGGCCCACTGGGACGGAGGTTCAATTCCGGCTCCCAGGAGCAAAGGCTGAGCCTCCTACTCCCACCACCTGAGGGCAGTGATGCCCCCCCCCAAAAAATAGCTATGAACAAATTCACTGTGGGCCCAGGATGAATCGGCTGCGGAGCAGGACAGCAGTGACAGCAAAAATACCCAGTGGGGGCTGAGCCCCAGTCGCGTAGTGGTTGAGTGTGGGACTGCGGCCCACTGGGATGGAGGTTCAAGTCCAGCAGCAGCAAGGCTGGGTAGCTCCCACAGCCACCAGAGGGCAGTGATGCAAAAAACAAAACAAAACACCCAGTGGGCTGGCTAAATGTCTTTGGCGGGCCGCATGTGGCCCTCGGGCCATAGTTTGAGGATCCCTGGTCAGGGGACGGAGTGAAAACAGTCGAGAGCACAGTCGCGGACTGCCTCCTCCCGAGCTCCATCTGGAAATCCAAGTCCAACTTGATCTTGTCTTCGTGAGTTTATGTTCACCCCTCCGGCCGCGTCTCCTTCCAGGGCAAAAGAACAGGTGGACCACCCTGTTTCCCTCCCCAAAGCAGTGGGGTCTTCACATCCCCTTTTCTAACTTCAAAGGGAGCAGGAGAGATGTGCCGTGCCCTTCCAGCTGCGGGCAACACGGACAGGCTCGAAGCAGAGTGCTCCCCTGGGGGCTGGAGTACCAGTAAATTCAAGGACAGGCCCCGAGTGCTTCCGCTGCTCTTCTGGGATCGTGTCACGGCCCACATGGAACGTGGTTCTCCCTTCACTCTCCTCTGCGTGAGGGTCTGCGCGCGGAGGAAGAATGAGAGAGGGCATCAAGACAGGAAGGACATTGGTAAAGCTAGAGGCAGGAGGCTGGACACATAGGGTGACCTGGCTTGCCATTTTCCCTCCGGAGAACTCACTTTTTCCCCTCTCTAAACTTGGGTTCCAGAGGGACTGCGAGAGGGACTGGGGTGGGGAAAGCCGGTCACATAAACGCCCGGGGGTTTCCTTGAGGGGTGACTCCCCGGATCCTGAGGCCTTCCGCGGCAGGGTTTCCAGTAGAGAGTGTCTGGTCGAGGAGTTGAAGGCTGGGACAAAGAAGAAGAGAGGCCAGAGGAGGCTTGAGGGAGAGAGACTGCCAGTCTGAAATGGTCACACGTGTTGTCTGGAGCCCAAGCTAAATTTCAAGACAAAATCATCGATTCAAAATAGATTTTCCTTTTCCTCCTCATGCCTTTCCTCTTACTCCTCTTGGATCCCACCCCCTACCCCCCACACCCACGTCAGAGGACAATCAAGGATAGATGAAAGAATCTTGTCTTCCATCAATTAGCACCCCCATAATGCCCTAGGCCTCTGGGCTACTCTCCTGTCCAATGGTGTCCTCCCTCAGCTCTGGGGACCCTGGGACCCCTTTAGAAGTTCCTACAGTCAGGCTTAGCAAAGGACCTCCCCAGGTTTAGTCCCTGAGGCCCGGTGCTCTCAGAACAAGAACAGGCTTTTGCGTTGGGGGCAGGTCAGTCCCTTCCACCCTTAGGTTGTCACCAGAAAGCAAAGTCTGGAGAAGGAGGGGGAGTAGGCAGGCGGTGGGGGGTGGGGGGTGGGGGTGGCTGGCGAGCCAGGTTCTTGCCAGTAAATCAAAGTTGGTTTCCCAGATGGAGTGGCGGCCGATTTGCTTTCTGGAGTTGCCCCCTCCCCCTCCCAGGGGCTCCAGGGTTTCAATTCCTCCCTGAAAAGCAGTGGGGCCTCCTTTCAAGCCAGCCGGGCTCCTCCGAGTCCCAAGAACAGCTTACATTACAGGAAAGGAGGGGGGTGAGATGGCCCGGCCTGCAGGGAAAGGAGAT
>PVJH01047002.1:0-11533 GCA_004026705.1 Nesogale talazaci
CAGCATCCACAAAAGACCCAGGAGGTTCCCCACAGCCCTGTAGAACACCGAGAAATCACCCTCAAGTCCATACCACTTCTCTCAATCCAAACATTCATCCATTGGGGTCAAGCACATTTGTACATTTCTCCCACTCGGGCATCCTCAAAACTTTTGCTTTCAACTTCAGAGAGCCCTTGGTGTCAGTTTCCCCCTCACTGCCTATTAGCCCCTCATGTGTGAACCCTGGATGATTGAAAAATTACTATTATTAGTATAATTTCCTAATATCTTTCACTGTCCTGTTTCTGCTTTCACCCTCTTTTCTTCTCTCTCTTGCAGTGTGTGTGTGTGTGTGTGTGTTGGTGGCGGATGTGGGTGGGGAGGACTGATATGAAGATCCTTGTATTCACTTCCCCCTTGCTACACTCCCTTGCCTCCACCCTCTTGGCATCGCCACATTCACTCCCGGGAGTGAAAGGATCCCCTATGCTGGATGTCCTGTGTTTACTCTTCCTACAGAACCATTGTACCTGGTTGTTCTAGCCGGATTGGGTAGGTGGAATTGTGATCATGGTAATGGGGGTAGGAAGGGGGGGAGAGGTACACACACACACACACACACACACACACACACACACACAGAAAGTCACGATTTGCCTTAATCCAGAGACGTTTGTTTGTTTTTTGTTTGTTTTGGGGGTCGTGGGTTTCCCCGGGAGAGGGGCATCACTGCCCTCTGGTGGTCCTGGGACCTGTTATGCTGTGCATTCATTATTATTCAGTTCAGTACAGCCCCCCAATATACAAAAGGTATTAAGTACACGTAATAGCTATCAAAGATACAAACAGTATCTGAATATAAAGTGCACATAATAAATTTTGTATATGCATTAAATCTAGAAATGAATGAATATCTATGGTGTTCTGGAATAAACATAAAGGGTGAGGGGTTATTTGAAGGAAATATTTTGGAGGGAATGGAAACTCTACAGGTTAATAGGAAACTCCTTGCTCCCTGTTTCCCCCATTGCCCTGGTCCCAGAAGTCTAGCCCCTGTGCTTTCCACAACCCACGTTATCACTAAACCAATGCCATTGTTGCAGGGACATTGAGTTTGTGATGGTTCTGAGTCCTCTCACTGCTCGTCTCACATGGTTATGGACAGCTGTGCCCTCAGTGCTCTTTGAGTTCAGCTACAGGAGAACTTCTTGGTGGATATTGTCCTGGAAATTTAGCATCAGATCCCTAGGGATGGGAAGTTGTTTTACACTACTCAAATATATTGCTAACAACTATTCCAACCTTCTCTGCAGCTTTTGGCAAATCCATCTCTGCCAACATGGAGTGATCAGAGACAGTAAAGCTCAGGGAGAGAATCTGTGAGGTCTTCTTCAAACCTGGGTCCATTCTTGAACCACTAGGAACAGGGAAATCATTACTGAAGACACAGCATGGAAAGTTCATTATGTCAACTTGCTTTTGGAATGTCAACACGTCTAGGGAGACGTAACCACTATGCAGAATTTCATGAATTTTTGACAATGTCTGTGGATCCTGGAGAACCCTATTCATGATGCAATTATTTTTACTAAGTTTGAGATTTTACCTGGAAATTGGTGCCATGCTCTGCTTATTAGAAACCCTGGGAATAAAGGAGAGAAGTTCCCAGTTTTCTAGGAAAGTCAAAAGAGAAAGTCTGACCCTATCATTTTCTTTGTGATAACACCAACACCACATGCATTGAATTGATTCCAACTCTAGCATCTCTTTAAGAAAGTGTAGACTTTTATGTTTAAAAACACACTCAGCAAAAAGCAATGTGTAATATGTTCCCAACCCAACTCCTGCTGAGCAACAGGGATAGAGGCTTCATGAAATGGAAAGGGGTCACCTTGCCTTGGATCCAGCAAAGACTAAGCCAGAAGATTCCTCAAAGTAAGCTCCTGAACAAAATAATGGATTTGGTTTACAGTTTTTGACAAGTGTACCAATAAGTAAATGTTTAGCGTTATGGATGTGGAACAGCCATACATTAGGATGAGGTCATGATTCTGAACAAGATATGGCTCTATGTATTCTTGGTTCTACATGTCTTCTTATTTTGTGATGTCTTTATGGCAATTTAATTCCTTGGAGAAAGTGCTTGTTTCCCATATGATCCATGACCTGAGCTTGGGAATGTTTTTGTGGACACGTTAGCCTTGTGTGGTTTGGTCAAAT
This sequence comes from Nesogale talazaci, assembly GCA_004026705.1. Lineage (NCBI taxonomy): Eukaryota > Metazoa > Chordata > Mammalia > Afrosoricida > Tenrecidae > Nesogale > Nesogale talazaci. Next base: position 2,203 of record PVJH01047002.1, read on the forward strand.
CTGATACTCATTTGCTGTAATGGGAAGGAAAAGGCAGAATGATTATATGCAATAACTGAGGTATTCCAACATCCTGTAGCAACATTTCATATCTTAAAAGGAGGTTCCTTGGACAAGTTATGGAACTTACATTGTTAAACAATGTTAAACAATTTGGGCAATAGTCTCAAACAGAAAGTCCAATATTCATGTTCTCACACTGTAGATTTTTCAAGCTATTACATTTACAACAAATATTATCTTGCCACAAAAGGTTAGTTATTGAAGACATTAAGATAAATTTCCTGAAGATTATAAATCTATTAGCATTTAATGTTTGTATTCTCATTCTTTTCCCCCTTAAATTTGTCACTCATTGGTTGACATCTATGATCAGGAAACATACATATTATTTCCTTTTCTGTTCTTCCTTCCAAAGACCAAATTGAACCTTGAATTAAAAATTAAAGAGTTTATTTGAAGAACAAAACAAGACAGGAATGGACAATAATGATCATAAGGATCCACAAAGTACTGCAGTTAACAATTGTTTTCAGAGTTTAAAAGCAGAAGGATCCTGGGACATATGAGAAAATTCTGATCAGATGACCTTTAGTACATTTGTTTCAAACAAACAAGGAAATATCAAGGCCATTTTATGAACTCAATTTGATACATTTTTATTGTTTGTTTCGGGAGAGAGAATGAATGCTCTATATTGGAAAATAGAATGGATGCTCTTCTTGGTAACTTCTTGTGAGAAGGAATGGGAGGAAGTATCTGAAGCCTTCTTGAAGTAGTATGTTACATTTAAAAAATGATCTCAAATAAGAAGTAGTGATAAAAAACAAAATTGGAATCTGACCTGTTCTATAGTAGAAGCTGCACTATGTGCACACAGTTCTTTTGGTTTCTTCATAATAAAAATGTCATAAAACCATGGCTGATGGCAGGTCAATGAAACACAGTCACAGATGTGGCTACAGAAGGAAGAGAAGGATCCTGATTAGGATAGGGAGAGCAGCAGAAATTTTAAAAGATTACATGATTGGATCACAGCCCTCTGACATCCCAATATGATTCCTGAAAAGTTAATGTAATAGTCCAGCTTTTCTCAAGGGCAATCGGTTTGCATTCAATGGACACAGGTAAGGCATTTTCTTGGTCATATCACCTATTAAGAAAACGTTTACTTCAAAACTCTAATAACTCGCATTCTGAGAACAGCACAGTAGTAGGTATAGGTAAAGGAGACAGAGGAAGGATGGGTAGATGAAGATGTAGAAGATAAAGACTGGAGACTTGGTGTCTTTAGCTATGCTGGGTTTCAAAGAAGCACACCACCTAAGAGTACTTCCTTGTGTTCAAGTTGTCATCATACAAATGGAATGCTGGATATTCAAGTCATGATATGAGACCCTCACAGTCTCCAGCAGATGTCACAAAATCTCCTTCTTATGCAACCAGAATTTTGTAGTTGTGATCAGGGATACTGATGCTGATAGGGAAGAAAGTGGCAAAAATGCTCTATGTAGGCTAAGAACATAAACTACAGACTCCAGGCTTCATGGCATTGCCTGGGACATAGAAGGAATTCAGATGCATTAAAACAGCAATATGGATCTGTAATCATGCCCCCCAGGTAGATTTAAAACTCGGTGAGCAATAAATGTCTCCCTCTGGCCAACTTCCCCGCAGCTCCCTCGGAGCATTGAGCCAAAAATTGAAACCACAGGAATTGCTTGCAGCAAATCATGGCGCCTGCATTGAGCAACCTATCCAATTGTACAGCAAGTTAGTATTCCCTTGATGGGCAATTGTTTGGTTGCAGACTGAACAAGGATGGTGAGATCAGTTCCAGGCATGAGGGGCCACCAAGGGCCCTTTGTCAGAGATTGCACCAATATCTACTCTACTAACGAGCCTGGAACACTCTGATTTGAAGTTTTGTTCCACATTTTATTATCATTCTAACTATCATTTCCTTTTGTGATGTTTCAATGCAATCAGCATGGATAGTGTGGAGCAATATAGTTTTTTTGATCTCAGGGTTTTGAAGACTGTTGCATGGTTCATTAAACCACTGGACTCATTGGTTCCATTAAAAATAGCAATATGTGTGAGCATTGAGTAAAATAAATTAGAGACTACATTCAGATCCAGATAATCAGTTCAGGCTGCTGTATGAAGTAAGGTTACTTTGTCCTCGAGGGATAGTCCTTGAAAGCTATACCCATAACACTCAAAATCCCGAGTATCTATGTTGTTGTTTTGAACATTTGTTTGTTTTATTATGGCCTTTGTACTTGAGTTGATGATCCTCAAAGGCCTTAGACACAATCATTAAAAGTCGGGGTACAAATGCAATTGTTCTCCTAAAGCATCATGTTCAGCATTCACTCTGTGATGTCACATTAGCCACTGATTCTGCCCAATTTACAGAATCACCCTGTCTTTCTCAGGGCTGGCTCCCTGGTGATGCTGAACACTCCATGAGTCAGTTTTCCCTGCCTCATCCTGGCCTTTCTGCCCCCTGGAATACCAAGGAGATCTTGAGAAATGGATGTAGTCAATGTGTCAAGGAGTGGCTCATTAGGGCTCTTTCATAAAAATTGTTTGATACCCTGACAGCATCTCTTTGAAGTACTGCTGTGAGTGACAGAGACACGCAGTCTCATCCATCATCCATGTGTGCTGCTCGACTTTGAAATGTTATTCCTTACTCTCAAATTGTGTGTCTTTAATCTTCTGACACTATGTCATACAATGTTGCTGCTATTCATAAATTCTCAATGGTTCAGATTTCAGCAAAGGACCCTCTGTTTCCTTTTATTAGTTGAATGCTCAGCTAAGATCTGTCCAGCATGTATAAATGACTTGAAATAACAATTGCATAGCTCAGAGAAGCTCATCAAGTTAACAACAGATGTAAAAAGATACCTAGATGGATTCTCTCTCTCTCTCTCTCTCTCTCTCTCTCTCTCTCTCTCTCTCTCTCTCTCCCTCATGTGTTTGGAGTAAAATGGGTGACCTTTATTTGCTGATATGGGACCACTCAAATTGAGAATCACAGAGGAGGAGTTGCATAAGTGATACTACAATGAGAGGGCTGCAAGTGGATATGCATTACAGACAGCCAATCTAACAATCTGGAATGTGCAACTTTAGCAAATGCACAGTAAAACATCCATTATTCAGTTATTAGCATTTTACTGTTGGTTAAGTCTAGGTTTATATTTCAGTGATTATTTTGTATCCAATAACCTAAGCCACATTTCAAGCATCACAATGACTTGCCTTCCCTCCCTCCCTCATCTCCTCTCTGTCTTATACAATGGCATCTTCCTCTTCTGTTAATGGCTGTATACCATCTACACTAGTGTTTCTCCTTGTCTCACACAGTGTCCACTTCCTTCCCACAAAGCCAATAACAAAAAGAAACAAGAATAAAGAGTCACAACATGTATCGCTTAAGGTCTTGAATGTACAACTTCCTAATTCTCCAGCTCAAGTGGGAGAAAACCACAGACCCTGACAGAAAATACCTCATCACACATGTGTCTGCTCCTGAAGAAGGTCCTTGTGCTGGTGGAGCATGACCGCCCCTGTTGGACCATCCTTCACTCTAGCTGAACTTTATGTCTGAGCATACATTTAATAGCTTATACTGTGTCTTGCACAATATTACAGGGGCATGTCCTCAGATTTCAGTACACTCATTTGCAAATAAGTAATGTTTGGGGCATCATCTCGAAATGGCTAATCTGTCTTTCACAGGAGAAGCATACTCTGTTGTTTGACCATTGGCTAAATTTCTAATAAAAGTAACCCACTCTGGGCTCTGTCCTGAAAAACTGCCACATAATAATCACTGAAGGTGAGTCCAGAAGTTGCACAGGAGAGTCTCAGAAATCCTCTAGGCTTTTTTGAGGTTGCCTGCAGATTCCACCAGCTTCACCTCACACTGGAACCCTATAAACACAGAGAAACTGTGGTAATATCACACGCATGTGCAAGCATGCACACACAATTATAAAACCACCCAGCAGCATTTTTATTTATGACAAATGTGGGCTGAGCCCCGGTGGCATAGTGGTTGTGCGCGGGACTGCGGCCCACTCAGACGAAGGTTCAATTCCAGCAGTGGGGCTGGGCCTCCTACTCCCACCACCAGAGAGCAGTGATGCCGCCCCCCCCCCAAAAAAAAAACCAAAAAACAAAAAACAAATGTACTCCATTATTACCATGGATAATGGTCAGCATAAAAACCCAACTTCATCCAAAACCCATGATGAGCCTTCTGGTTTAAATCAAAACGGAAAAAATAGAGACTCTAGACCCTGCGGCCCAGAGCTCCCATTGCAGGCCCTGTGCAGAGTTTATCAGCACAGAAAGAGCTGCATTTGCATGCACTCTCCACTTATAAACAAGAGGAATGAATTGCATTACCTGGGATTCTCCTTATGACTCCAGGAAATAGAACAACCCTCACAGGAAAGTGGAGCTTTTATGAAGGTTGTTCCCATGCATAGTATGGCAGAGGTTCCCAAACTTATATGGTCTACTATCCATTAAAAAAAATTCCTCATGCTGAGCCCCGGTGGCCTAGTGGTTGTGTGTGGACTGTGGCCCACTGGGATGGAGGGTCAATTCCAGCTCCCAGGAGCAAAGGCTGGGCCTCCTACTCCCATCACCTGAGGGCAGTGATGCCTAAAAAAATAAAATTCCTCATGGCCTCCTTAGCAATGAAAACCTTTTATACTCCAGCCCAGAATCCAGGATAAAGTGTAGGTATCTGCTCTTACAATACCCTTAGATCACTCCACATACCACCTTGGTTGGGTGGGGGCGTGGCACCCAATTTGGGAAACTATGGATAGAGGCATCGTTGCTGCTTTAGTTAAATACTATCCATATTTAATGAACTTTTAACTCATAAACACAATTCTACGTAAACGCGGATTTTTGTGACATGAGAGCTCCGAATGCCTCCTTCCTCCTTCCTTCCTCTTCAAGATGTGGAAACCCATGAGAATGTGATGATAGCAGACAGCGCTGTTGTTTCTTGTTGGTGAACATTATTGGTTTATTATCTTCTAAGATATTTCCTCATTTCAATGAACTTGATGGTCTTTGGGCATAAAGCTGTTCATAAAATATGACCATTTTCCATTTTTAATACATAGTCAATGGAGTTATATCTCCTCTCTGACTTCCAAACTAAGGGATTTGTGTCTCCTGTGCTCCATGCAACCCCAGTGGCTTGTATAAACCTGCCATATTTCTGTGCAGAAGTTTGTCTCTGGGATCCTGCTAACTTCCCCTCACTGTGCCTTCACAGACAACAAAATTGGCTTGTCCTTCATGGTCATAGAGCTGAACTACAGAGAGAAGACTTTCTTTTGTGCAGACTTTCTTTTGGACCTACCTCAAGAATCAACTCTTCAGAGATGGACCATAAGTCCTTCCTCTCTTCCTTCCCTCCTTTCTTTCTTCCTCCCTCCATTCATTTCAGCCTTCTTTCCTTCCTTCATCTCTTTCTTTCTTTTTTCCTTTTTCTGCTACCAAAGCATACTATCAAAAGTTACTCTGAAAAAATATAAAAATATGGCTGAGCCCCGGTGGCGTGTGGTTGTGGGTGGGACTGTGGCCCACTGGGATGAGGGTTCAATTCCAGCTCCACAGGAGCAAAGGCTGGGCCTCCTACTCCCACCACCAGAGGGCAGTGATGCCCAAACAACCAAAAATATATTAAAAATTTAAAAAAACTTTAAAAATTTACTCTGAATCCTTCAAAAGATATTGGCAAATCCAGCTCCAGTAATATGGAGTGATCATGGTGTCACTAGAGACAGCAAAGATTAGGGAGAAGATTACTGAAGGATTCACCACTCCTCAAACAAAATCCTTCCCTTGTTCTTGGCACAGGACAACTAGGTGCAGGGGAAATCACCAGTTATGGCATAAACTAAAAACCTCATTCACAGCAATCTATTTGGGGAAACTCTTGATAGTCACAAGGAGACTATAACACCAACAGAAGAATGTACACAGGAAACACAATGCTTGGTAAATAGAGAGTCAACAAGATAGATTGACACTGTGATTGCAACTAGATGATTGATAAGATTTTATTTTTCATTTCTTTTGGGGGTGGTGGAATTTGTTTATTTTTTGTTTCATTTATCTTGTTTTTGTTGTTTTTTGTTTTTGCTTTTATCCTAATAATATGCCTGCCAAAGTAAATAAAAATAGTTCATAACCTGTGGACAAGCAGATTCTGTTCTTCCACATAATTCTAATGCCAATCCAAGAACTTATATCATAGGCTTTCTTGATATTCACCTTCATGAAGTGATCACTGAAGATAAGGATAATAAAGCCAATGTTGTGATGAAAACAGACGGTCTGGGTCTTAAAGGCTTATGTTGACACAAGCAGTCATCTACGTTAGGTGTCAACCAAGCTCACATTGAAGAAGCACAACAGCCCATGTGATTTAAAGTTGGCCACAATAAAACCCAAATATGATGAAGGGATATTATCAGAGATTAAATTGTGACATCTAATATGTAGAAACACAAAAGGAGTGGATGCATAGGAAGAAAAACAAATTTGACAATGATTGGGAATAGAGATAGGGTGAGGAATTTGAATGGAGTTGGGGAACAAGGAATGAAAACAGGTGCAGGGAGGGGATATTAGAACTGATTGAGATGATGTAGATAAAACTATAAATGCTTCACTGATGGAAGGGTAGGATATATATGTATTATATCAAGATAATTACTAAAATAATTCAAACTTGATGTATGGTTATTATGGGTCAAGGAAGAATAATTTTTGCTTAAGTTGCATGAATGTATGGTAATGGTGATGGAATTGTTTGGAAAAAGGTAACAATGATGGTCTTACAACATGAGGGTCATAGTCATTGGCACTGAATTGTACATGTGTAAATTGTTAAATTGGAGAAAGTTTTGTGGTGCACATCATTGCCACAATCAATAATAATAGCAAAACTGCATTAATAAGAATAAGTCCAAGGCAGAAGAATATGTTTTAAAATTGACAGTGGTAATAAATGTACAATTTTTATATGATTATACTATTGAATTATAGGATGGATTGTGTTTGGCTGTATAGGAAATAGCTTTATGTCAAGAAGTAATTATATATGAAGCAAATACCCCAGCCCACTCCACACCAAGTCCTCATGTCTAATACTATTCCATAAGTCTGATACTAGTCCATATGTCCCTCTTTTGACTCACTGCAGCAGCATGCAATGATGCAGAATTCAGCAGGAGCATGGAGAGATGGGTGCAAGGACTTGTGGCTACAATGGCCATCTCAAGGGCTCTGGCTCCCATCAGTGTGGCTTGAAGTGGCTTGTCACCAGGAATGTTAAGCAGAGACAGAGAATTTTCCCCCAATCCAGCGAGTGGCCAACCTTGGAGCGTCATTTATCTCAGTCACCCGCCATCATGATTGACAGGCTAAACTCCAACCACGTGTTCTTTCCAGAGCCATATTGACACCACAACGTTATCACATGAATGAAATGCCAAAATCTGTTAAAAAAGAAAGATAGCTTTTGCTTGGTAAAATAAAGGACAAGTCATAAAAGAAACACTACAAGGCAATTTATTTACACAGTGATTGCTACTCTGAGACTGAAAATAACAAGAGTGTGTGGGTGATGCCGGGTCACACAGCTTTTGTTCTGTTGTGCACCGGGCTGGTATGGGACATAATAGACTTGAGGGCAGCTGACCAACCAACCACACAAGGGACTTCCCTGAGGGAACAGGAGGGACAGAGAGGAAGCCTGAGAGGAAGACCTTCTGTCATGCCCTCTGCACAGCTTCCTGGAGAAGAACTCTGCTGTGGTCCTGAGTGCCACTTGGTGCACATTCATGTCTCTTGGGAGAGGTCTATGTCAGAGCTCACACTGTCTCCCTGTCAATGTGCTTTATAACAATAATATATGGTGGTGTGTCAGTGCAGAAAGAACTCATTCTTGACTTAGTCTGTGGGGCTCTGGCACTTGACTTCAGCACACACTAAGTCTTTACAGTTTTGCCAGACATTTTCCCTGTGAGGGTGTATCCTTGTCTCCTAGTAATCAGACAGCACTGCACCTACAGCCCTGCCATGAAAGAAAACACTGAAGCGAGATGGTGAGGGGTTCCATGGCATTTTGACTCATAGCAATGTTTGGTCTATTTAAGATCAGGCAGCTAATTGTTTCAATCGCAGGTAGCATTTTCATTGGACGCAGAGTGACCCATCAGAGCATGCAAGTTCTTAAAAGTTTCAGTGATTAAATTCTAAGAACCATTAGCCCCATTAGCATTGTGGAGCATTGACCACATCAGAACTGAGTTTCTCAAGTTCTCACTTCTGAGGACATGGAAGACAATGGTTCCTCTCATGGAGCATTTGAAAGTTACCTCTGCAGCTGTAGTTGTCAAGGGTTTTTTGTGTCGCAAGATGTGGTTTCTATCGTTGCGTCCCTCACACAGAAATCCATGGGTGTGTCCAAGATATTCATGCTGTTCCACTGCAGGAAGGCAGTGTTGAGTTACTGTCCATGCACAAGACATGACTTTGGAATGAGGGCTCATAATGTGTTGTTGAATCTTCAGGATCAATCATCCCCACCTGCTACAAGCCTGTCTCTGACTTCTGGCTGACCCAGATGATCCAATTGCTATTGAAAAATTTAGATCCAGATGCTTTCCATGAGATCTTCAAAGCTCCCCCAGATCTCATCACCTCTAGCTCAGGTTGCACCAGAGGTACCTGGGTGAAGGCATCAGTGGAGACATGAATGAGCTCTTAGAGGTTCCCTCCTTTCCAGTCCTTTTTTGATCCCAGACAAAGAGCTACCACTCATCTGAGAACACAGAGATTAGGAGGGAGAGACAGAGACCATCCTTAGAGAGAACAGAAAATACAGCCCTCAGGATGCCAGCAGGGCACTGTTGGAGACTCCTCTACAGAAAGTAATGTGGTTTTAAATGACATGGCTCCTATTTTACATAGTACTGCCTGACATCCAGGTGAAACCCTTTAGGGTTCATAACCAGAATATCAGGCAGAGCTGGTTTTCAGCTTACTGAGAAGGACAAAAGAGGGTCTCAGTTAACACACACACACACACACACACACACACACACTGGTATAAACATAACAGCTATAGAAAATGAAGAGCAGTGCCTTTCCCAATCTAGTGCATCTCTCAGGTTCCTCTGGTGAGGAGAAGGGGGGACATCTGTGTGGGCTGCTGCTAAGGAGCATGGGGAAGAAGTGCAAGGGACTCTACAGCTTCTCTGGGTCATCGTTA
>PVJH01047003.1:0-11533 GCA_004026705.1 Nesogale talazaci
CTGGGACTATTGCTCAGCAGGTAGATTATTATAATTTCATCCCTTGAGTCAAAGTTGACCCAAAGGAAGTATGTTTGAGCTTGCGTGTGAATGTGCATGTGTGCTCACACATTATGATAAAGGACTCTTGATGACACAGTGGGTAAGTAATTGGTTTTCAACCTCAAAGTGCAGTTTGACCCTACTGCTCACCTGTTGGGATAGCTGTGTGACAGTGGGCTTCCATAAAGATGTACAGCTTGGAAATCACATGGATAGTTCTTTTGTCTTACTATGAATTGGGATTGATGTCAGTGAGTTTGGTTTGAGTGGCATAGTCTAGTCCTCCCTTCCTCACTGCCCAGTCTGGAGTTATGAGTCCTTTAATGGGACAATTTGATCTTAGAGATGTCACTTAACCTCCCTGATTCTTCATCTCCAACCTTGTAAGTATAAAAAAAAGCTAGTTGCCTTTTGGCTTGTGGTTGATTCTGACTAGTGGTGACTCTACACACATTAGAGTACAACTGGGGTGTCCAGTGGCTGACTTTTTCAGTGGAGATACTTTGGGGCAAACTCAGATGGCCAACTTTTCACTTAGCTGCTGAGTATGCTGTTTGAACCACCTTCAGAAGGTTGGAGGTCACAGTTCACTCAGAGGTGAACAAAATAAAAAACAAAAACAAAAGCAACTCTCCCCTATGTAGTTCCCAAATTAGGGTTTTAAAATTAGGTTGCCAAGTGTTTTTCTACTCATCCTTTCATGCTTGCCACATCCCGACAGTGCAAACTGTTGTCAAAATAAATACAAGTCTCCTTGTTTAAAGCATGCATTGATGATATTAGATGAGAAGACGTTTCCAGATAGTTTCAAGCTCTTGGCTCAATGTGATTTGTGCTCAAATGTTCAGAAAGTTGGGCTGACCTTTGGCAAAGGATCACAAACTGCCTGGAAACATGATTGTTTAATTTTTTATGTGCGTGTCTTGCTTTCCCAATTAAATCATAAGATTATTAAGGCCAAGAAGCAGGGTCTGTACTTGCAGGAATCCTTCAGAGAGCCTAGCTCAGCATTCTGCACTCTGAGTGGCACCCGGTGTACATCATCATTGAGCAAAGCCACCATATTTCTCCAGGTATTGGCATTTGGGTTGGCTGGTGAATGGCCAGTCAGCAGCGTGGCCTTGGAGAGTGAATTATACGTAGAAATAGCTCTAGGTTATGTGAAGAACATCCATTCATTCATTAAGGTGTAATTAACCCTACAGGTTCCCACTGTGTAGTTACATTGAATGAAAACAGAGACAAGATAAAAAGCTCTTTCGTGTTGACACAAACTTGAATAGGCCAGCTATTAACCACTGATGTTGAGCTCTATTTTGTCAGGATAATTCATGGCTCACTTTGAGGTGAATCTAACACAGAGCAGATGTGTTCAATTTCCCACCCCAGAATAAGAGGGTACCACATTGAGAGAAAATGTGGGAGAAAATCCAGAGTCATCATTTCTTGTTGTGTTTCAATTAAAAATGAAATGGGTCCAGTGCCAGTGGTTCTATTAATAAAGCTTCCCACCTTTCCTTGTTCTGGATTTCTCAGATTTGTATTTGTTCATTTTAACCAACTGTGTGGGTGGGTGTGGATGTGGGTGCACGTGAGCGAGTGTGTGAATTAGGTTGGGGGATGGTACAGATTATATTTCAGACCATCCACTTTGCATTCAACAGTTCAAACTACTCATCAACCCCCACCCTGGTATTCTCTGCCTCCTACCCTGATTTATCTTCCTCCTAATGACGACTATGGAGCCTGGAGATTTGAGACATTTCTATGCGGCCACAGAAGTACACAGTGAAATTATTATCATCAATGACTATCATTATCAATGAATCTTAGAATCATTGGAATCAGTACATTCCTCTCCAGCAGGGAAATTGTACATTATTTATTAATGGTGCCTACTATGAATAGTTGTGACCCACTGTGCCCGGAATGGAAATAGGCTTCATCTTGACAGGCAACTCTGATCTATTGATAGTAGCTTACTGGTGTGCTGAGATAAGGACTATGAGACTACATGTAACTCCAGGATTTGCAAGCATTTCTTTAAAGGGCCATCTAGACAATACTTTAGGGTTTGCAGGCAAAGCAGTCTCTCTTGCAAAGCATGCAACCTTCTTGCTGCAGCATGGAAGACAGCCGGCCAATGAAAGACCGTGACTGTGCACCAAAGGTGCATTTACCCAAACTGGTAGCAGACTGGATTTGACCCTTGAGATGCCTCCTGCTATAGACTCAGACAGGTTCATGGCCCATTAACTGTCTGCTGTGGGTGTGGACAAAAGGAAGTGAACATGGGTGGCTCTAGGAAGATAACTGGATTAATAATCCCCAGGGGGTACCGAAGCGGAAGTTGAGTGGGGCTGGGCCTGGGTAGGGAGTGAAGCGGGGGTCAATAGCAATGGGTACAAAATGGAAGGAGATGTTTCAAAGTAGTTTGTGGTGATGATTGCATGACTCGTCATAATAGGATTGAAGGTTGAATTGTGTGATATGCTCATTATATCTCAGCAAAATTATTTAGCCTCCTCGCCACCCCCCCTCCAAAAGCCCCCAAACCCAAAACAAATAAACAAAAGATGGAAGCTAAGCTGGGATGCCATGTATTTGCCATTCTTTCCTTCTGTGCTGTGTGCCCACAGCATTCCATGCAGAGGAGTTTGCATCACAGTTCTGGCTGTTGGTCAGTGTGTATGAGCTAGGTATGTCAAGGAGAGTTTAACTGAGAGTTGGTTACTTGCTCTCCATTGTTGTTAGTTTGGTCTTGACTCACAGCAACCTTAGGTATCCCAGATGAAAATGTCTGATCTGTGTGAGTCCACTGTCTTGGCTAGTGTGCTACTCTGTCACCAAAGGCCTCCCTCAGTTTTGCCAACTTACCAACCATGATGTCCTTACAAGAGATTCATCTTTTCTGATGACATGTCCAAATGAAGTGAAACTCTCCAGCCTCACATTGCAGGAACATTCTGACAGCTCACCTGACCTCCAGTTGTTCACAGTTCACAGCTCATTCATTATCTTTCACCAACAGCATGATTCAAATACAGTGATTTGTCTCCCAGTTTTCTTCTTTCATTGTCTGGCTTTCTGAGACACATGTGGTGGTAGTAACTTTAATCCAATCAACATAATATAGAATTGCTTTCTCCAAATTCTGAAATCCAAAGCACACGGAAATCCTTTTTTTTTCTCTCTCCTTCTCTCATTGTCATTGACAAGACCTGAGTGGACCTCAACCAATTTGGTAGCAAAGCATGGCAGGAGGGAGGTAAAGCTATGCTTCATCATTCTCTGATGTCACATGACTTTTCACATGTCCTTTTATTTGCTGAGAGAGTGTTGTCTGTGACTTCCTAGTTCTATTATATGCTAAGTAATACAGGTGCCCAAACACCTTTCTGAAGTCCAAGAAGTTCCAAATTCCCAAATCTCCAGCTCAAGGGATAGTATACTGCAAACACAGCTTCTGCTTTCTTTTGTGCAGTGTGAAAGGAAACACTAAAAGAACTCTGTGTCTGGGTAGCAACAATGAATTAGTCCAATCAAGTGATCCAACCAATTACTAGTTGGAATGGTGTAATCAGCTTAATCATCCGTGCTCATGAGTAGTTAAAACTTCTGTTTTCAACCCCAGTGAAGCCAGGAAAATCGGCACTCGTCTTTCCCACTGGACCTTTTCTCTACTCCTTTTTGTGTAAGTGCATTTTGATAGACAAGGCTGTTTGTGGTACATCCATCCATGCCAAACGGTGCCCATCTTTTTGGTCCATAATTAGCTCCACTAAGGTCGGTATCCTCCATAGGTGCAACCAAGTGTAGCAGAGTGTGGTGGATGTCAAAGGGATGTGTGGTCATTGAGTCTCCATGGGTCTCAAGGCCCATGAGTGCCAGAGATGAGAAGGACAGGACCCTGCTCTTGCCCTTGTATTTTGAGCTGTGACATGGGCCTGTTTCTTGCTCATCCATAAAATGGGGTTAATAACCCATTAGTGGGACAGCCCTGCTCACACCATTTTTATATACTGTGGACCTTTTATTCTGCGATCAAATGTACTGTTTTCTTTTTCCATCCTCTAGACCACAATTTGCTTGAATCAGAACACATTATTTATCCACCTTATATGGTCAGCCTTTGGCACAGAAGTCAATCATTGTTAGACTAATGGACCAAATACTTATGAATTCACCCAAAGTCCCAAATCCATTGTCCTAGAGACCCTGTAGGATAAAAAGAGTTCTCGCACTGGGTTTCCACGGCTGTAAATCATTACAGAAGCAGACAGACACATCCAATCCCATGGAGTGGCTGGGTGTGGGAGGGTTCTAACAACTGACCTTTAGCAGCTGAGTGCTTTAATCATTGTGCCTTTCAGACGAGAATGGGTGCATTCAGGGTTGTATGGTCGTAGACCATTATGCCTTTCATTAATCCTACATTAACTCTGTGGAGTATTTGTATTCTCCATTATTTAAAAAATGGGGTAATTGCCTCTTGTAAGGATTAAGTAACTTGGGAAAGTGCAGGTTTTCCTGGGGCCCAACTTCTGAAGTCTATATTTTTTTCATATCGTAATATAGGACCATGGCTTCCTCTGTTGACTGATAAATGCTGCTGGAGTCTTCTGTGTTGTTGTGAGTAGATGCCATTGAGTGTGTCTTGATCCTTTGTACAACAAGATGGAATATTATCCAGTCCTGTGCCTTTCTCATAATTATTGTTATGTTTGAACCCATTGCTCCAGACACTTGGTTGGTCCATCTTGGTTGACAGTTCTCTTTCCCACTTACCCTCTACATTATCAAACCTCCTTCTACAGGTTCTGTTCTCTCCTGAGAATGTGTCAAAAGTCTATGAGATGAAATCTTACATCCATATTTCTCAGGAATATCCTGACTGTATTTTTTCCAAAGACAAATTTGTTCTTCTGAAAATCCATGGTGCTTTCAATGTCCTTTGCCAACCCTGTAATTCAGATGCATAATTTTTCCTTTGGTTTTCCTTGCTCATTGTGCAGCTTTCACAGGCACATGAGAGGACTGAACATTCCATTTCTTGGATCAGGCACACTTGTATCCTTAAAGTTAGTTTGTTGTTCTTTAACATTTAAAGAAGTCTTTTATAGCAGATTTGCTAAACACATGACACCCTGACTGCTACTTCCATGAGTGAGATATCCTGAGATTTTAATTGAATACCCACTGTGTTCATCATAACGTCTCCATGTTGGCTGGTTAAAACTCCTTGTCCCGCACTGTAAGGGTGTCAGGATAGTAGCCAGATTGTTAGTAGCTCCTCTCTGCTAGGCATCCTGGACACTTTCCCTGAGTATGAATGCACAGGATTTGTCCAAAGACTCACGGTGGTTTGTGCAGAACTCTGGGCATCTTCTGCCCAGCTTCCTCCTGACTCAGAAATTCCAACTGTTTCAGTAGCCTCAAGCTCTGATAGTTTATTTTCTCTGCCCAGTGAGACTCCGACTCTCTGTTTTGGCATCACTTCCACGTGGTGCACTTTGGAAATGGTTCACTAACAGAAAACTGGCTAATCGCATGTATTTCCTTCTTCTCATGAGTCGCAGTTTTGCACTATGTACTGGACACTAGTGAAGTGTCCGGTGTATAGCACAAGGTACATCGTCTGACTTGTGAAGTTTAATTGAGGGTGGGTGGGGGTCTGAAATTAAAGAGTCATCCTGATTCTTAGGAATCCATTGTGACTAGAACTGGGCATCTTTCATAAAATCTTGTATTAAATTCGATTTATGAAAACATGCTATTCCACTTAATGCCAAACCAATTGCAGGTGCAGACTTATCTCATAGTAGGACAATCACATTGAAATACACAGAACACGATTGGCACGAGTGATTTCATGGCAGGTTTAGCAATATAATAGTTGAGAGTTTAAGTGATATAGACATATGTATAATGTGGTATGCACCTATCTATTGAGACAAGGTTATTGTTCCTATAGCATTATTTTGATTTGTAACTTATATTTGCCTTGATATTTTCTTCTCTGGTATTAAATGTACTCATAGGCCTTTCCAGTGAGTTTTTTCATTCTAGATACTATATTTGTTTTTTCCAGTTTTAGACACTTGGTCTTCTTCTTCCTGTGATTTTTATTTCTCTGCTAAGATTTATGATCTGTCAATACTATAATAGCAGTATAACAGCTTGTTGCATTGTGTTAGTCTGGGTAGATTAGCAAAACAAATTCATAGAAAGTCATAGGTGAACAGCAGGAGGTTGGGTGAAGGGACTGTGGCAGTCATGTGCTTATGTTAATTTTATGATTGAAATGTAGGGGTGGAGTCTAGCCTATTAATCTGGAGATAGCCATTGATTAGCCAGTGAGGCCTCTAGGTGGGCATGGCTTTTTCCTGAGATTTCTGGGAAATCTCTCGATATTTCCCTCGTGAAGATGAGAAGCTATCTTCCCCAGTTGTTGGGAGTTAGTCTCAGAGATGATTAATGATTAAACACAGAATGGCGGTGTCCGGGAGCCTGGAGTAGCCGGCAGAGAGAGCACACGGCTTTGCTCTGATGAAGCCGGACCTCTGAGGCTAGGGAAGCCACATGGAGGCCTCTGCCAGTGATGAGTTGCTTCTGCCACCACAGGATGCTGATGATGGACCCTGAGCCCTGGAAGTGAGGAGCCATGGGGAGACCCCTGTTGGTGCCGGGACTCTGTACCCACTGACCTGTGACTTTGTGAGTCAGAAGGAGACTTTATTGGACTGATTTTGGGCATATGGGTTAATATTGGACTTGTGACTTTGAGCTGGACTGGGCTGAGATGTTTTCTCAATGTCCAGTTCCTTTTGAATATAAACCCATTCCTTATATCCATATGCGTGTCTATTGAATTTGTTCCTCTAGTCTACCCAGACCGACACAGGGACACATTGGACAGTGTATGGTATGAAAAGGTAATAACAATTTGTAAATTATTAAGGGTTCATGGGGGAGGGGGAGAGGGGAGGGGAAATATGGGGAGCTGGAATTAAAAAAAAGAACTAGAGGAAAGGTGGAAAGAGGAGCTTATACCAAGGGCTCGAGTAGAAAATGTTTGGAAATGAATACATGTGTACAAATATGCTTAATAGAAATGATATATTGAATGTTATAAGAGGTATAAGAGCCCCCAATAAAATTGGGAAAAAAAAGGAAAGAGGTTTATGTACATAGCAGTTAAATAGCAAGTAAATATTGGAGCAAGTTTAATATTAGTCCATATATCTGATATCAATCTATAAAGTCCTCTCCTGACTCAGGAAACACATGCAATGATGCCAAACGCAGGAAGATCACAGGCCAGTGGGTAGAAAGTGTTGTAAACATCTCAGTGTTGGCAGGGGTTTCCATGTGACTTCTCTAGGTCCAGGGTCACTGCTGCATCAAGGTAGGTCCATATGAATTCTCCTCTGGGCTGTCTTGCAGGGAGTAAGCCTTGTCAGTAGTGTCTCTAAGGAAGGGAGCAGAGCATCTCGTTCACCTCCAAGAAGGAAAAACTAGATTTCCCAGAATTCTAAGGACAAGGCCATGTCTACACAGAGGCCTCATTGGCTCTGATCTGATTGACAGGCTGGATTCCACCCTTATACTCTTAATCCTCTTGTTGGCAAATGATTATATAACTGCCACACGCACACACTAATAAGTAAAGAAAATGCAACATTTCAGTAGGAAGACTAAGATGTGTTTTTTTCCTATTTAAATTCATGGCTTAACCAGACATCAAAATATTAACGAAGGTAAACTCTGATGGATAATTATGGGCAATTTTTATATTCTTCTCTGTACTATTTTGTCGCTAGTCAAAAACAGGGTTCTAGGAATTGATGCAATACCCACTGCAATGTTTCAGAAAGCTGAAGGAGGGTTGGAAGCACTCACTCATCTATGCCAGGAAATTTGAAAGACAACTACCTGTCTAATGGATTAGAAGTGCTCCATATTTGTGTCCATTCCAAAGAACGGTGACCCCACAGAAAGTTCAAACTATGGCATGTTATCTTTGATATTGCACACAAATAAAATTTTGCTGAAGATCATCCAACAACAGTTTTAGCAGCTCAGGCCGAATTCAGAAGAGGATGTGGAGCAAGGGATGATGTCATTTCTGATAACATATGGATGTTGGTTCAAAGCAGAGATGTTTACTTATGTTTCACTGACTATGGAAAATCACTGGTGAGTGAGTCAGGTAGACTAGAGGAACAAATTTCAAAGACACGCATATGGATATAAGGAATGGGTTTATATTCAAGAGAAACAGGACATTGAGAAAACATCCCAGCCCAGTCCAGTTCAAAGTCATAAGTCCGATATTAACCCATATGCCTGAAATCAATCTATAAAGTCTCCTTCCGACTCATGAAGTCACAGGTCAGTGGGTGCAGAGTCCCGGTGCCGACAGGGGTCTCCCCATGGCTCCTCGCTTCCAGGGCTCAGGGTCCATCAACAGCATCCCATGGTGGCAGAATCAACTCATCGCTGGCAGAGGCCTCCATGTGGCTGCCCCAGCCTCAGAGGTCTGGCTCCATCAGGGCCCACCCATGTGGCTTCTCCGGCTCCTCGCCATCTTGTCCTGGCCATGATTAATCATCTCTGAGACTAACTCCCTACAACCTGGAAGATAGTTTCTCATCTCCACGAGGGAAATATTGAGAGATTTCCCAGAAGTCTCAGGAGAAAGCCATGCCCACACGGAGGCCTCATTGGCTATTCAATGGCTATCTCCAGATTAACAGGCTAGACTCCACCCCTACATCTCAATCATGAAATTAATATAAGCACATGACTGGCATAACTGGACTCTGTGGACTGTAGTAAACTGTGGATGAACTGAGAAGAAATCTGGAATACTTCATGTAGTCAGGAAAACTTTATAAATGGATCAAGAGGCAGTTGTGCAAACAGAAAAAAGCTGTACTATATGGTTTAAAATCAGGAAAGATGTGCATCAGGGTTTTATCCTCTCAGTATACTTATTCAGTCTACATACTGGGAAAATCATCAGAGAAGCTGGATTATATGAAGAGTGTGGTTTCAGGATTGGAGGAAGGTTTATTAACCACTTGCCTTATGCAGTGATGCGATCTTGTTTGCTAAACGTGAGGAGAAATTGAAGAACTTGCTGATGAAGATCAAGGATTACAGCTTTTGGTATGCATTATGAATCAATGTCAGGAAGACAAAATCTTCATAACTGCAGTAATAGGTAACATAATGATGAATAGATAGAAGGTTGAATGTGTCAAGGATTGTGTTTTACTGGAATCCACAACCAAGGCGAAGGGAAGCAGCAGTCCAGATATCAGAAAATGTATTTCATTAGGTAAATCTGCTATGCAGGACTTCTTGAGTGTTTTAAACAACAGCTTATTATTTTTAGTGCTAAAGTGCATCTGGCCCAGACCACAATCGTCTCCATTGCATCCTGTACATGGGAAAGTTAGACATTGAGGAAGGAAGACCATAGAAGAAATGATGTAGTTGAATTGTGGTGTTGAAGAAGACTAGTGAAAGTCCCACGAACTGCTAAAAGGACAAAGCAATCTGTATTGAAAGAATTAAGGCTAGAATGCTTCATAGAGGCAAGGCTGACCAATTCATTTTACGTACTTTGGACATGTTGTCAGGTGAGATCAGTCCCTGAAGAAGAGCATCAGGCTTGGTAAAGTGGAAAAGCAACAAAAAAGCAGAAGAACCTTGAGGAGATAGATTGACGCCATGGCTCTAGCAATGGGCTTAGGGATAGGGACAATTATGAGGGTGGCATAGGGCCATGCACATTTCTTTCTGTCATGTGTAGAGTCACTGTGAGTTAGAGCTGCCAACACCACCAAACTAGCAACCACACCAACGCCATTTTGTCTTTTCTGCCATTTCTAGATTGCATTGTGATTTCAATACCATTTAAAGTATATGAACCCTTTTAAGCGATATGTAAAGTAAATACACTCCTCGACAACATAAGGGGAAGTCCCCTGTAATGTCCTCTATGATGGTGCATTCGTTATATTCTAGTTAAAGTGAAATGATGAAGCAGACATGTTAATATGTTGCCTGATTCTTCTTAATGTAAATTTATAGAAACAGCAGTGTGATTAAGTATCACATCAGAATTTGTTATAACTTTTATCAACCTTGATGTATTTGGTGCTTCATAAGTAAATTGATTTCACATTTAGAAAAGCCATTATTGGCGCAAAAGTGGGTGTATGAATTAGTATAACCCTCACTTCTTTAAGCTACATCTGTGCCTTATTAGTTTTAATACATCTTATTGTTAGGTGTTGGAATTCATGAAGACTGTGTTTTATTATTGAGAGGAGATAGTTTCTTGAGTATTCATTTGACATAATCACAGCATTTGACCAGATAATTTGAAGGTACACGCTACTCTATGGGAGGACAGAACATTTGTGTGATCGCCATTTCGGTGCACCAAGGTCATAGACCAATAGTGACGTATTCCTATGTTATAGATAATCATTTTCAACCATTGTACCTTAGAATAAAATAAGCCCACTTCCTTTTATCTGTTATTCTGAGGATCCATGGTGGTGGGGTACAAAGAGAAGATACTGAAGGAGTGAGTGTCTCTAGATAGAATCAACTCACTGTCGTTGAGTCAATGCTGATTCGTGGCAGCCCCTTATAGCAGTGGTTCTCAACTTTCCTAATGCTAGGACCCTTTAACACAATTCCTCATGTTATGGTGAACCCCAGCGATCGGAAAGATGCATTTTCCAATAGTCTTAGGTGACTCCTGTGAAAGGGTTGTTTGACACCCAAAGGGGTCACAACCTACAGGTCGAAAACTGCTGCCTGAAGGGTTTCTGAGACTATCGCTGTTTATGAGAGCCCAGTATTTCTCTCTGGTTGCTTCTGGTGGCTTTGAACTGCTGATCACATGGCTCACAGCCCGACACATTAACACCATGCCACTGCAGCTCCATTTTAGATAGTCAGGGAGTTCTATTTAAAAGCCAGACTATTTAAAAATTCAATAAATCACCGAAGCTGGCTTTAAATAAGCTGGCTTATTTAAAAATGAAATAAATGACCAGAAAGCTAAATTCTCAAGGAACCATCCCACAAAATTGCCATAGAAGCTTAAAATCATTTCTAAAGTCGAATACTATGACAACTTGTATCGTGGGAGAGGTCAGGCTATGCCATTGGCCAGTTCATGTTCCTGAAGCACCCCTGTTCATGGAAGGAAAAGTGGCTGCACTCTGACCTTCTATTGGTCATGCGTCAGGGGGCACTGATTATGTGATCAGTTGGACTAAGTGATCCAGCCACAACTCGACACCTAGTAATACATTTTTATTGCACACCTGGCATACAAATGCATTTCTTGATGTGTGGAAGAAGCATTCCATCTTCTGCCTCAGCCCACTGATTTATAGGATGAGCTATATTAATTGCTCACTATTCTGGGAACTTCACATATCAATTTGACTTTGCCTTA
>PVJH01047004.1:0-11510 GCA_004026705.1 Nesogale talazaci
CTGCAGGGAGGCTGGGGGCCTGCAGGGAGGCTGGGGGCCTGCAAAGAGGCTGGGGGCCTGCAGGGAGGCTGGGGGCCTGCAGGGAGACTGGGGGTCTGCAGGGAGGCTGGGGGCCTGCAGGGAGGCTGGCCTCAAGGCCTGGTTGTCCTGGGGTTGCGTCTGCAGCCACAATTACAGCAGTGAGCTATGGGACCAGCATAGGCCACCGGTAAGGCTGGACTTACTTAGGCCCGAGACTGGTGTCCTTGCTCAGGGACCTCGGGATCACTTCAACGTCCATTCCAGGCCACTACACAGTCACCGACTTTGAGACCGGCCTGGGTCCGTGGAACCACTCCGAGGGCTGGTCCTGGAATCACAGCATCGTGGGCCTCCAGCACGCTGCCTGGCCTCGCCGGGACCACAGCCGGAACAGTGCAAAGGGTGAGTACCCCCCAGGGAAGCCATGCCTCCTCCCACCCACCCGGCCCCTGCCTCCCACCTGCCCAGCCCATGGCTGCCCTCCCCCAGGCTCCTTCCTGATCACCATGGCCCAGCTCAGGACCCCGGCTCTCCTGCTCAGCCCCAAGCTCCAGGCCACGGGCACCCACAACTGCACGGTGAGACAGCAGAGGAGCGGGGTCCCCACAGCTGGTCAGACGCCGGGCTACACAGCTCTGACCCCAGCTCTGTCCCCAGCTGGTCCTCTATTACTACCTGCACGGCTCTGAGGCCGGCTGCCTCCAGCTGTCCCTGCAGCCTCTGGCTCCTGGGGCCTCCCAGACCCCTGTCCTGCTGCGGAGCCGTCACGGGGAGCTGGGCGACATTTGGGTCCGGGACCGGGTGGACATCTGGAGCACCCACCCCTTCCAAGTGAGAACTGTGGGGGAGGGGCTGTGCGGTAGGGGGCAGGCAGGGGGGGAGATGAGCTGTGGCTGGGGGGGGTGAGGTAAGAAAAGGGTGCGGGACACCCCAACCTTTCCGTCCCCAGATCCTGCTCACTGGGCAGACAGGCCCAGGGGGTGTCGTGGGCCTAGATGACCTTATCCTGTCAGACGGCTGCACCCCAGCCCCAGGTAAGCCTGCCTTCCCCTCCCCCAAATGCTCCCTGTCCCCTCCACCCCCCAGCCTGACCCCCCTCTGCCTCTGCAGAGCCGTCTACCCTGCAGGTGCCACCTCCTGAGTCCTGGACTGCAGCCCCACTGCCCCTCAAGACCAGGGCCTCGTGTGAGCCTGGGCACCTCTTCTGTGGAGACCTGTGTGTCCCCCCGGAGCAGCTGTGCGACTTCCAGCAGCAGTGCCCGGAGGGGGAGGACGAGCAGCAGTGTGGTGAGGGGACCAGGTCCTGGACGGTGGGGCCACATGGAGGTCCTCAGAAACAGAAGGGGTTCTTAGAAGCTAGGTTGGGTGGGGGTCCCCAAGAGCTGGGGGCCCTGGGGCTGCCTGGGAGCCAGGTGGGGTATGGGGCACCCAGGGGGGGTTGGGCTGGGGGGCGTGGTCTGGGCACCTTCAGCACTGGCTACTCAACAGGCACCACGGACCTGGAAGCTTCCACAGGGGGCTGGGAGGACACAAGCGTGGGCCAGCTGCAGTGGCAGAGGCTGGTGGCCCAGGACAGCGGGGGTGAGACCAGAGTTGCGTTGTCCTCCCACCCCCAAAGAGTTCCTGCCCTGGGGTCCGCTAGGCACCCACGATGTGCAAGCGGGACTCTCAGCAGGGTGCTCCTCCCACCCCCAGGGCATTTCCTGTCCCTGCAGAGGGCCTGGGGCCAGCTGTCAGTCCCTGCTCGCATCACCACACCAGCCCTGGGCCCTTCTGGCCCTGCCTGTGAGCTCCACTTGACCTACTACCTCCAGAGTCACCCCCAAGGTGCCGGCAGGGCGTGGGGCTCCCGGGAGGGAGGAGGGAGCGGGGCAGGGCCGGATCGGTAGTAAGGTAACCTGCCCCGCCCCCAGGGCTGCTGGCGCTGGTCGTGGTGGAGGGCAGCTCCCGGGAGCTGGTGTGGAGTGCAGCCGGTGGTAGCAGTGCAGGTGCCTGGACAGCACACACAGTCCCCCTTGGGGCACGCCAGCGGCCCTTCCGGGTGAGGAGGGCAGCCTGGCACAGGGGCTTGGGTGTAGAGACCTGAGCCCAGGAGCCCCGCGTGACCGCCCCTCCCCTCCCCGGTAAAGCTGGAGTTTGTCGCCCTGGTGGACCTGGATGGCCCGGGCCAGCAGGGCGCTGGCGTGGACAACGTGACCCTGAGGGGCTGCAGCCCCATGATAACCACCGAGAAGGACCGAGGTGCTTCCTCTGCTCAGTTCCCTCCCCTCCCCGCCGCCCCATCCTGCCCACCCCTGCAGGCCCGGGGGACAGCTCACCCTCTTTGGCCCCCGTTCAGAGATCTCCTGTAACTTCGAGCGGGACATGTGCGGCTGGCACATCGGCCACCTCACAGACGCCCACTGGCGCCGGGTCGAGAGCCGAGGCCCTGCCTATGACCACACCACCGGCCAAGGTAGGGTGGGGCTGGGCATCCTGCAGCTGGGCACCTTCCCCGTGGGTCCACAGCCACGCCCCTGGCCCACTGACCCGGTGCCCACGCAGGCCACTTCCTGCACCTGGACCCCGCCGAGCCTCTAGTGAGGGGCGCAGGGGCCCACCTGCTCACCAGATTCCAGACACCGCTGGCCCCCACAGAATGCCTGTCTTTCTGGTATCACCTTCACGGGCCCCAGATTGGTGCGTGACATCCTGGCACCTGGGTGGGGGGGCGGGTTGGGCGCGGGGCTGCTTCCCAACCACGCTCCTCTCTCCAGGCACCCTGCGGCTGGCAGTGCGGCAGGAAGGAGCAGGAGAGACAACCCTGTGGTCACGCTCAGGCTCGCATGGCAACCAGTGGCACCAAGCCTGGGCCACCCTCACCCACCAGCCCAGCACCAAGTACCAGGTGTGGCCACCCGACTCCACCAGGGGTCGCTGGGCCCGCTGCTAATGCCCTTCCTCCACACTGTCCCTCTCCCAGGGGACCCTGCCCTCCCTCGTCCCTCCTTCCCTAAGGAACCTTCCTCTGGCTCTCCCCTCTAGCCATGGGTACCCGGGTACCCAGGCTAAGGGGCCACTGCTGACCAACCCTTGTGCTACCAGCTGCTGTTCGAGGCCCTTAGGGACGGCTTCCAAGGCAGCATGGGCCTGGACGACGTGGCTGTGCGGCCCGGCCCCTGCTGGGCCCCCAGGCGCTGCTCCTTCGAGAACTCTGCCTGTGGCTTCTCCACTGGTGGCCAGGGCCTCTGGAGGCGGCAGACCAATGCCACTGGCCAGGCTGCACAAGGCCCACACACAGACCACACCACGGAGACAGCACAAGGTTGACCACAGGCAAGGGCTCATGCGGGGTTCAGGGAGCGGGCTGCCCAGCGGCCACGCTAAGGTTGACACTGCCCCCAGGGCA
This sequence comes from Nesogale talazaci, assembly GCA_004026705.1. NCBI lineage: Eukaryota > Metazoa > Chordata > Mammalia > Afrosoricida > Tenrecidae > Nesogale > Nesogale talazaci. The sequence continues at coordinate 3,410 of PVJH01047004.1, forward strand.
CTACATGGTGGTGGACCTAAGCCCCCAGGCCTTAACCCGGGGCCACACGGCTTTCCTGACCTCTGAGGAGCACAGGCCTCTGGCTCAGCCCGCCTGCCTGACCTTCTGGTACCACCTGAGCCTCCGTAGCCCAGGTGAGGGGCGAGGCCGGGTGCCGGGCGGCATCGGGCCACAAGCAGGGCCGGCCCGAGGGCAGGACTGATGCCGCCCACCCACCTGCAGGCACCTTGCGGGTCCACGTGGAGGAGCGGCAGCGGCAGCAGGGTCTCCTGGTCAGCGCCCATGGCGGGCCCGCCTGGCGCCTGGGCTGTGTGGATGTGCAGGCCCATGGGACCTGGCGGGTGAGTGGGCAGCACGGCTGGGCAGGCGTGGTGGGCAGGGCCAGCTCCAGGCTCAGCACCCTGTTCTGTCTGTAGGTGGTGTTTGAGGCTGAGGCTGCCGGAGTGCAGGGTGCGTACATCGCACTGGACGACTTGTTTCTTCAGGATGGGCCCTGCCCTCGGCCAGGTGGGCACCCGCCTCCCCCACCGGCCCTGCCACCCTGGAGGATGGGCAGACGGGGCAGAGGGGGGCGCGCGCCGCCTGAGGGGCAGTCACCATGGAATCTCTGAACAGCGTCCTGCGACTTCGAGTTCGGTCTGTGTGGCTGGGGCAACCAGCCCTGGCTGGGCCTGAGGGGCTACAGCTGGGATTGGAGCAGCGGGGCCACGCCCTCCCGGTATGCCCAGCCCCCCGTGGACCACACCTTGGGCACCGAGGCAGGTGAGCCCTGTTGGACATGGGATGGGGCCGAGTCTGAGAGGGGGGGAACCAGGCAACAGCGCGGGCCCCCCTCCGGTCCACCCCCACATCCGCCGGGGGACGGGAGGGCACAGAACCCGTGCCCCTGGACCTGTGGGCACCCCACTGCCCTGTCTTGTCCCAGGCCACTTCGCCTACTTCGAAACCAGCGTGCTGGGCCCTGGGGGCCGGGCGGCCTTGCTGCGCAGCGAGCCACTCCCCGCCACCGAGGGCTCCTGCCTCCGCTTCTGGTACCACATGGCCTTCCCCGAGCACTTCTGTGAGTGCGGGGCAGGCGGGCGGGCGGGGGTGGGAGGAGTGGCCCGCGCAGGTCCCGCCTGGTCCCCGCCTGACACCCGCCCGCCCGCAGACCAGGGGGAGCTGCGTGTGCTCCTGAGCAGCGCCAGGGGGCAGCTGGCCGTGTGGGGCACCGGCGGGCTCGCGCGCAACCAGTGGCTCCCAGCGCATGTGGACGTGGTCAGCCGCGAGGAGTTCCAGGTCAGGCGGGAACGGGGCGGGGGGTGGGGCGGGGGAGGGCGCGCCTCCACTTCCGCTCAGCCCTGCCCTGGACCCCAGGTCCTATTTGAAGCTACCCTTGGCGGTCAGCCCACCCTGGGGCCTATTGCCCTGGATGACATCGAGTACCTGGAGGGCCAGCCCTGCCAGCAGCCGGTACCCAGCCAGGGTGAGACCCAGCCCCCCCAGACCTCCGCGCCCACCCACCGTCTGCCCCGCACCCCCTCTGGTCTTTCTTGGATTCTCCATCAGCACCATCCATGCGCAGTTGCCTGGGCCAGGGCGCTCCCACCCTCCCCTGACCAGCTGGGGTCCCAGCAGGGGGGAGGGGGACCCCAGTCCTTTTCCTGAGTGTCTGGAAAGGGTATGTGACCTGTCGCTTGAGGCCCCAGGGCGCCCCACAGGCTCAGGGTCGTCTGTGTCTGGCCTGCAGGGGACAGGCCTGCACCGGTGTCGGTGCCTGCGGCCGTGAGCAGTGTTCTCCTGCTCCTGCTGCTGTTGGTGCTGCTGGGACTAGCAGGAAGGGACTGGCTTCGGAGGAGAGGGGGCTGCCCTTTCCTGGGGCACAGGGAAGCGGCCCCGGGCTCTGCCTCCGGCTTCAGCAACGTCCTCTTCAATGCGGTGAGAGGGTGGGGTGGTTTGGCAGGGCTGGACAAACTGCCTTCAGGGGGTGGGGGGTGGTGGTGACTGAGAGGGCAAGGGCTGACCACTTCTCTCCTCCTTGGTGGGGGTGCAGGGAGGGAAGCATGACTGGGGGACTGACGCGGGCCCCCTTCCTCTCAGGACAGTGTCACGCTCCCCACGCCCGTCACCAGTGACCAGTAGCCCCTGGGTCTTGAGACGACTTCTGCTGGATGCCCAGGCCAGGTGTGGGTGTGGGCAGCACTGCAATTCCCCAGCCCCAATAAAGACCCTGCTATCCTCCTGCAGGCTGTTCCTCTGCCCCAAGCCCTCCCTCCAGAGTTAGCAGAGAGGTGGGAGAGCCAGGCCATGGGGCAGGCTTGGCCAGCCAGGAAGACCTGGGATCACCCCCCCCACCACACACACACACCCTGTCAAGCTCCCCTAATCTGCCCAACATGGTCCCTTGGTACCCTATCACAGTTAGTCCCCGGGGGGCTGGGCTGGGGTTCCAAGCAGCACGCTCTGCTCAGTTCTCTCTGCCCCTCCTGTGGCCTCAGGGGCCTCCCAAGGGCAGGCCCAGCTGGTAGCCTGGATGGGGGCAGGTCCTGAAGGGCCGCTCCTACTTCCCCAAGAGCCGGGAATGGGGCCCCAGGTAGTCACGAGGTGGAGAGGGGCCAGTCGGGCAGTGAACGATCCACCAGGGCCCAAGAGGAAAGCCAAGTGCTCCTGAGCGGCTGCCCCAGACACAAAGGGAGGGGCCTTCCCAGGCCTCCGCAAAGAGCCCGCCCACACAGGGGCAGGGCCGTCTGGATTGGGAGGAACAAAACAGGACAGAGCCAGGAACTTTGCAAGGTTTTACTGGTTAGTTAGACGGCAGGTGGGGGAGGTGTCCCCGTGGCCTGGCGTCCCGAGTCGCTGGCCAGTGAAGGGACCCGAGGCCTGTGGGTCGGGACCCCCCAGACAGGAGCAGCGAGCACCGGATTCGAGGCTTTGTGCTCACTTTGCCCTCGGGCCCTTCTCGATGGGAGTGCCGATGTCCTTGCCCCGCAGCTTGAGGCCTGGGGGACACCAGCTGGTGACTGGCCAGTTCCCCCAGCACACGACTGGGGTCCCCGCCCTCCAGCCCTGCCCCCTCAGAGCTACCCCCATGATTCTGTAGCCCAATTTCAAGGGGCCCTCTTGCAATCAAACCCCCATATGCTTTTCTCCTCTCAGTGTCTTGGGAACTTGCTGACGGACCCTAGGTCCTCAGGAACTTCCAATATGAAGGAAAGGAAGCAAGCCCCCCATCCGCCCCCCCCCCAAAAAAAGAACCCAACCCACCCTAGTTCTTGTGTCTGAGAACTGAGAAAGCAAGTCCCACGAGGGGCTGTGAAGCCAGTCAGGGGAGTGGGGTGGGGTGGGGGCACCACCTGGCCAGCAGGGGAAGCAGGGCATTCTGGAGGGCAGCAGCCAGGGCACTCACCAATGGCCCTCTCGATCTTGCCCAGGACCTGGTTGTTGGGGATGGCCCGCCCGCTCTCGTAGTCGGCGATGACTTGGGGCTTCTCGTTGATTTTCTGGGGAGGAGAGGGGGTGAAGCATGTCCCTTCAAGGAGTCTGTGCTGGGGGCAGAGCCGGGGCAGAGCCGGGGCAGCCCCCCCCAGGGCTGGGCAGGGGCCCCAGCAGCAGCCGACTCACCGTGGCCAGGTCCTTCTGCGTGAGCCCCTTGCTCTGTCGGCCCTGCTGGATGACCTTGCCCACCTCCAGGGTCACGCGGTCATGGTGCAGCTCCTCCGTCTCCCGGTCCAGCTTGGCGGTGTTCTTGGTGATGGAGTGCTGCTTGTTCTGACCGGCGGCCCCTGGCGGGAGCAGAGGAAGACCTGGGCTCGCGGCACCCAGCTCCACAAACCGCCAGGGTGTTTTTCCGGAATGTTCTCCCAGTGGTGGGAACCCGGCAGGTGGGAGGGCGGTAACAAACCTGACCTGCCGTGCCGAGAACCTCTGGGTGACGGTGGCTCGGCCACACTGCGCTGGTCACGGACCTGAGGGGCCCTGTGCGTTAAGCACACGCACACGTACACGCACACGTACACGCGCAGGCACTCCCACAAGGGTGTAGACAGGCACTCAAGCACCCAGGCAGATGCCCGCACGCACACCTTCCTTCCCAGGCGCATGCACACACGCGCTCAGTGTGCACAGGGCAGAAACGGTCGCCCACACACAAACAGGGTCACAGCGCACGCACACACAGACACGCCCCGGCAGCCCGCGGCCACTGTGGCCAGGAGTGGGAGGACCTACATTTCTTGGACGTCTCCACATCCTCCCCTCGTCTCTGTGCTGCCAGGATGGCCTACAAAGTGACAAGCGGACTTGCATTAACATGGGCCTCGGCGTCCCTCGGAGCCACCAAGTCAGGACACTGGCCATTAAACCAAAGGGGCCCAGGCGACCCCGCCTCTGGCTACCCTTGAGGAATCTGGACTCCCAGCCTCTAGGGAAGTGACCCGCTCCGGCTTTCTGTAGCCTGGCCAGGCCCTCGTGCAGCCGCCGGGCGCTTAACCCGCGGCGCCACCAGGGCGCCTTGTGCCAGTCCCCGGCCCCACACGCCGGCCGAGCTTGCGTACAGGTCAAGGCCGCCACGCCTCTGGGGTTTGGACCTCGGACGGTGTTTCCAGCCGCGCGCTTAGCCCGCCGCGCCACCACCGAGCGCTGGAGCCCTCCACCCCACAGCACGCGACGCTGGCTTTACGAGTCCGGCGGGCAGCGGGGAGAGCAGGGCGACGCGGGGCCGGCCACCCACGCGGGGCCCGGCCGCCGCCGTCCTGCTCCGAAGCCCGGCCGGCGCCGCGGCATCCGGCTGTCAGCCCGCCCCGGACCCCACTGGGCAGCCGGGCCCGGCGCCGGGGCTCGGGGGCGTGGGCACGCCGTGGCCGCGGCCGCTCCCTGCGAGGAGCCGGGGCGGCAGGCCGGGGACTCCGGGCCCGTCGGCACCTGCGGGCGCGTCCATCCGTCCGTCCGCCCGCCCGCTCCCCCGCCCGCCCCGGCTCTCCGCGCGGCCGCCCACCTGCTTGGACTTGGCCTGGGCGGCCGTGGGGCCCTTCTTGCGCAGCACGGTCACCGTGTCCCAGTCACTCTCGGCCATGGCGGGTCGGGCGCGGTCGGCGACTCCGTCCGGCGGCTCCGCGGTGGCTGCTCGAGACCCGGCGCGGCGTCGCGACGTCGCCCGCGCGCGGCCCCGCCCCCGCCCTCCATTGGTCTGTGGCGCCGGGGGGGCGGGCACTTCGCCGGGCCAGGAGCCAATCCAGACGCGGCTCGTCGGAGGCTGCGCCAGACCGCCCGCGGGCGCAGCACGTCAGCGGGTGGGGGTGGGGCAGGGAACGGTGGGTCTGGGGGAGTCCGAGGGGCACGGGGGGCGGGAGAGGTCTGGGTCGCAGCGGCGCAAAAGAGGGGCGGAAGGAACGGGGCAACGGGAGGAAAGGGGACCCTGCGGAAAGGGGGCCTCAGGGATAGACAGGGCTGCGGAGAGTGGAGCGGTGCTGGAGGAAAGCGGGGCGTTGGGCGATGGGTCAGGTTCGAGGGCCCGAGAGAGGAAGCGGGGTGCAGGGACCAAGAGAAGGCGAGGTGGTGGTGATGGGGGGGGGGGGGCGTGTGAGGAGCTGAGGTGGCGGGTGCCTGTGGAATGGGGAGGGTTGGGGTGCTGGCAGGCATCTTGGGGGATGAGGGACCACCGCCCAGCCACAGTTCCAGGAGGATTAGAGTCCAGGTGAAGGAAGGGCTTCCTCCTGGGTTTTCTCTGAAATTAAGAGGCGCCCCGTTACCCTCCGAAATGCTTGCGTTGCCTAGGTCTAGGACGTGTGAGGGGAGCAGGCAGGCAGGCAAGACTCGCCAGCAGAGAAACGCTTAACTGGGGAGATGCTCAAAGATAGCGAATGTAAGACTGTGAGCACAAAGTTAAGTAAATGAGTCTTTTTTTTTTTAAGCATCACTGCCCTCAGGTGGTGGGAGTAGGAGCCCCAGCCTTTGCTCTGTGGAGCTGGAATTGAACCTCCGTGCCAGTGGGCCGCAGTCCCACGCACAACCACTACGCCACCGGGGCTCAGCCAAATGAGTCATTTTATGTGAGGAATTGCCACAAGCCCACTTCCCAGGGTTTTGAACCCATGACATTTCAGCTGAGGGCGTCACCGGGCACACCCCCAGGGCTGGCCCACAATGGTCAAGACTTTGGGAACCTCAAGGAGTCTCACTCAGAACTCGTTATCTTACAGTGATTTTGTGCTGTTATAATAACTTGGTATCTTGTGTATTTTGCATCATGACAACCCCTTCCTCCCCCGCCTCCCGCACCTCCCCACCACCTCAAAAAATTCCCTGCCAACCCGCTAGGACAGGATAAAACCACCCCCTGGGTCTTTTTGAGACTTTGTAAGCTGCAGCTGGTGGCTTTGAGCCGCTGACCTCGAGATCGTGTCATGACAAAAGATCTTTTCACACCGACAACGGCCACAGGCAGCACATTCTTTGGGGGATTGTTTTACACGGAGACTGCCAGATGAACACAGCCATTTCTTCAGCACAGTTCATCAAAAAGTGTATGTAGGGGCTGGGTACTATTAATACTGGTGTGTCTGAACCCTGGAACTGCACGCATTGGTCGTGCAGCTGCAGGCTGGATGTAGCTGCTCTTCAAGGCGAGGTTGCTGAGAGCAGCCTGCTTCTTCCTCCTCAGAAAGTGCCCAGGAGGGGTGTCTGGGGTGAGAGCGGAGTGGTCAGCTGCCACCCTGTGGGCCCCCCTCCCCCACGAGCACCAACAGGCGAGGGCCTCTCTGGACAGGTGGTGCCCTGGCGCGGCATCAAACCCCTGTCTCTGCCTGGAGGCTGAGAATCCTGCTTGGGAGTGGGGGTGGGAGGAGAACGATGATGTCACCAGTTCCCTTTCTCAGGGCTCAGCAGGCCAGCGTGGCCTTCAAGACGTGGGCTTCACAGAAGGCCTACTCACTGGTCATCTCCAGGTCCCACCCCGTCCGTCTCCCCGATGGCTTGCTTCCTAGTTGAGCCTCTGAAAAGACGGCCTGCCCTGCCGCTGTCTTCCGGACAAGGCAGACTCATCCCGGAGGGAGGGGGCTCATAACCAGGCCCGAGGCTCCAGGCTTCTCGCACAGCTCCAGGTCACAGTTGAATCCAGAGTGACCCAGCGGGGCTGCTGGATCAGCCCAGAGGCCTCTCTGCTCCCAGACAGCCAGCAAGGCCAGCGGAACCACACGTGCCACCCATAAACTCCAGGATCAGGCCACTTACCTCTGCCCAAGCTGGCCCAGAAGGCAGGGGCCACCAATCTCTGGGTCCCTCTGCCCATGCAGGCATCCCCCAAGAGCGGTCACCCAGCTCTGGACCAAGTCCACTCCTGAGATGCCCGCCAGGGAATGCCTGGAGCAGGGGCGTGCCCTGGGAATCCCCTGACTCTGGGAGCCTCTCTTCCTGCCCTGGGTCAGAGGAGGGCACCAGCTGGGCCACGGAGAGAAGAACCAGTTTGGAGGCAGGCCTTATCTGCAGGCCCCACGCCGCAGCCCTTGCCACCCACAGATACACCTCGGAGCTGCAGCAGAGGAGGGGAACCCTGCAGCCCAGGAGAAAGGGTCTTGCCTTTATTTCTAAGATAAAGACTTTAATTTGAACTTAGCACCCTGGGGGAAAGAATGGTATTACAGGTCACCACCAGTTCAAAGCGACACTCCTCCCTGAGACTTGGACATGGAATGCATCCTCTGGATGTGGGGTCCCAGGCCTGGTAGCTCTGGGCCACAGCACTGGGGAACCAGGAAGTCAGTGATGCCCTGGCCAGACGGTGGCTCCAGGCACCACAGTGACCTCTGGACTGACCTCCATCACGTCCCTCGGATGTGTACTCTGCCCCGGGGCCGCCTTCCAAGGCAGTGGGTGTGTGTGACTCTCCCTGGAGTGGAGGGTGCCCACTTCTCCAGCAGGGCACTAGCAGCCTCGAGCCAGGGGCAGCTGAGAGGCTGGCGTGGGCATGAGTCAGTCTCCGTGGTCTTCAGTGTAATTATCTACCCGGCTCCCCGAGTGACTTCCACCTCCTCTTCCCAGCACACCTGCCGGTGAACGCCTGTTCAAACCTGAAATCCTGAGACAGAGACTCGCAAGGACCATTCAGGCAATGCTTTTCCAGTGGTTT
>PVJH01047005.1:0-11530 GCA_004026705.1 Nesogale talazaci
AATCTGTACTCCCCCTCATTAATAATAATATAATTTTAGCTCATTGATGCCTGACACCGGATCCCTTCACCACCTCATGATCACACAGGCTGGTGTGCTTCTTCCGTGTGGGTTTTATTGCTTCTGAGCTGAATGGCCACTTGTTTACTCAAGTCTTTAAGTCCCCAGATGCTATTGGTAGCCGAGCACCATCAGCTTTCTTCACCACATTTGCTTATGCACACATTTGTTCTCAGGGATCATATCAGGAAAGTGAGCATGCAAAGTTGTGCTTTTGAGTTCTTGAAGCCTGATATCTCATCCCTTTGACACCTTACATCCCTTAGATCCCCTTTTTGATTAGCCTGGACCTAAACTAGTTTCTAAAATTACTGTATTTTTGGTTTATATTGTTTTGTTTCATTTTTGTTTATTCATATTAAGGTTTATTTCAGAGGTGTTATGTAATTAGAAGTCACCACCCTCTTAAAGTTGTGCTATATTTTTTCTGTGTTTTTTTTGGTATATGAACCCCAGTATTGATGAACCTATAATGAGAACAAGTAGAATAAGCATCTTGGGGACAGGTAAGTACAGTGGTGATGATGGGGTAAAGGAAATGATGGCTAAGACCATACATAGACAAAGAATGACTAGAAACATTGTGGTAGGAATTGTACAATTCTATTTGACATGATTGGAATTATACGATCTATGTATTAAATCCCAATTAATAATAAATAAGTAAAAAGCAACACAATGCTTTTATTCTTCACTTTGTGTGTAAGAAAACTCTGGAATATGAAAGATAAGTACTTTGACTAAAATCCATCAACTTAGAAGTATATACACCTTTGAAATTCAAATGCAGGCAAGATGGTTTAAATAAATCTCAAAAACATTTCCAGAAAGCATAACTAAAATTATTTTACTTTTAAACTTTTGGTATTGAAATTCATTTCTTTAGTCATGTTAGCATATGGGAATTCACCTCAATCAGTCTAGCTTCCTTCAGATCAAACCATCAAAATAAAAGGAACTTGAAAACCAGAAGCCTAGCAATCAAAAAGAAAATTAAATGTTGAATATATCTACTACTTAATATACTGTGTTGGGCTGAGCCCCGGTGGCATAATGGTTGTGTGCAGGACTGTGGCCCATGGAGTTGATGGTTCAAATCCAGCAGCAGCTCTCCAGGACCAATGCTGGGCTTCCTACTCCCATCAGGGCAGTGATGCCACCATATATATATATACATACATACATACATACATGTGTACATATATACATACATACATGTGTACATATATACATACATACATAAATAGTGTATAAGAGCTAAAAAATTAGCAAAAGTTCTACTCCAATAAGGGGTTTTTACAACCTGTACATATACAATGCTACACTTCAAGAAAACATTGCAAATGATGTAATACTCTTATTAATGAAAATTCTAAGATAAAAAAACTATAGACAAGATGGCACTTCTTTTGCATAAAGTTAAATGTACTCATGAAAACTACCTAGCTTTCCTAGCAGTATTCAATTATTGGCAAAAAATGAATCTAGTTGCTTTGAACCAAAAGTTCAGATATTTCAACATGTGCTCAAACGTTTATGTCACGGCAAGAGTGTAATTTAATGAGTGGATCTTTCAATTAAGTTGTAGCCACAGAATAACAGGAAAAGTTCAGAGTCGAGGTAAGAAGTGAATAAGGACTTGGACCCAGAAAAGTCAGCAGAGCAGAAGAAAAGGGCTCTAAAATTGGAATCATTGCCTGTTGCAGTTACCCTCCATACCCACAATTCTTTTAGCTGCTATCTATTAAAAGGAATGATCTTTTATCAAATTTAATATATGTAAGATTCACTCATTCATGTGAAGCTAATAGAAGAAAAAATATTCCACTTCAACTGACAAAATGCTTTCTTATATCTTGGAGTTTTTATTTAATACTTGGAAAAAGTTTAGATATATGGATATAAGGCTTTCTTCATATAGCACTCTTGCATATTAATTTTAAAAGGAAAAACAGAAAAGTAATAAATTGCTTAATGTATTCGACATCTCCTTCACAAGATTGAACTCTTTTTTTATACCCTTTCACTTAGCATCCTGGATATCTTTGTCTTTTATATCCTCTGTCATATGGTGTATTGGTGATGCTCTTAAAAGCTTCATCCAATATTATCTTTCTAATCTGGTCTTATTCTAATCATTTCATGTTCTACAAATTTTGCTTGTTCTATACATTTTAATGTTTGTGATTTCTTTATCTCAACCAATGCTGAAAATAGAAGGTATTTAAGGTAACAAGAATTGCAAACATTTCTCTTCACCATCTTTGCTTTTTCTGTGCTGTAAAGAATTAAGCTGTGCAGTTTTAGGGGGTATAAAAATTGAGCATGGGAGCCTAAATGCCAGGACCGAAGAAAAGGTTTTTCCAGGTTCTTAAGGTAAACAGAATTGGCATTCTTTTTCAAGATGATCCCTTGGCAGATAAACTTGTTTTTTCTTCAGAAGGAAGCATAAAAAGGGGAAATCTGAAGAAATTCAAAAGAAAAGAACCAACCATGCAGTCACATCGAGGACCATCACTGGTGCTTCTCTTGTTGACATAACGGCCAAAAAGAATGAGAAACCTGAGCTTAGAAAGGTCGAATGAGGCCAGGCTCTTATGGCTGCAAAGGAAGCATAAAAAGGCAAAGCAAGCATCTCAAAAGATAGCAATGGCTGTTACTCAGGTTCCACAAAAGCAACACCTAAACAAAAGCTGTAGCAGCTGGTGAATGTTTCCACTCCCTGGGTTAGTGGAAAACATTAAGTTGGCAGTTGGGATTTTCAAATAAAGAAGTAGCTATAAAAAATAAACACAGAGGGCTGAGCCCCGGTGGCGTAAGTGGTTGAATGCGAAACTGCGGCCTGCAGGCTTGGCGGTTCAAATCCAGCGGTGGCTCTCAGGAGCAGCACTGGGTAGCTCCCACGACCACCAGAAGGCAGTGATGCCCAAGAAAGAAGGAAGGAAGGAAGGAAGGAAGGAAGGAAGGAAGGAAGGAAGGAAGGAAGGAAGGAAGGAAGGAAGGAAGAAGAAAGGGCTTTTTAAAAATCCTTATAAAATTTATGAGAGATTGCAGTTGCTCCACTCTACAGCCTAATCAACAGTCAAGGTAGCACACATAGAAAGAACACAGCATTGCTTCCATTTGTCCACAGTCCATTTTAACATTCAACTCATGTTAAGACACATTCAACTTCAGAAAAGTTAAAATGTAGAGAATGTATAGCTTAGAATCAATAAGTTAGTATCTTTGAGCTGCTCCAATTTAATGTGGGAAGAACTTGAGTGAGCAGTTTTGATTCAGATAATTAGTCGCTAGAAGTAAACAACTGATGATTAATTTAACCTATCCCTGTAGATTTTCCTTTCATATGAGTACTAGTCTCTTTGCCAGAGTTCACTTACCAAAACAAACCAGCAAACAAGCAAGAATCCCCAAGGAGTCACCTGTGGTGGCACCAGTGCTTACGTGCTCAATTACTAGCCAAGAGATTGGTGGTTTCTGTCAATCCAGAGACTTCTCAGAAATAAGCTTGTCACTTTTTGCCTAAAGATGACAGTTTTGAAATCCCTATGGACTGGTCCTACTGTGGCACACACAGGTCACCATAAGTCAGAATCAACTAATAACAAGCAGCAACAATACTCCCAAGCAACCAAACTCACTCCATCCCAGCTCATCATTCGATGGTATTGAGCAGCAACAATAAACAATAATAATAAAATACAGTGCAGTGTCAATTTTAAGAATACAGGTTCATGATCTCCTGGTGAAGGCCTTGAAGAAGACATATTTCAGAATGCTTAATTTTTTTTCTTTGTTTTATAAAGCTAACATAATACATGTATGATATCCTTTATAATATCCATGGGATCTAGGATAGCATGCTCTTATCAAACCTATTCATCTTTTATAGTAAAATGTGCAAATAGTCATTCAAAGTGAGATAAAAACAATTAATGACCTCATGTAAATCTACATTTTATCATATGAGATTAGGTCATATCAGTTTTATCAACAATTAAGCTAATATTTTGGTTTTTCATAGATAATGGAATTCAGTGTTGCAGATATGGGGTTGTAGGAATTTAATAAAACCTGTTTTTGTCAAGTCAATTCCAATTTATGGAGACCATATGTGCATCAGACTAGAGCTGTGCTCCTTCAGATTTTCAATGGTGATTTTTAATATTTTTTTTCTTTTCTGAAAAAGTTACTAGGAATAGATTATAATATTTCTACATAGAGTTTTATGTGTTCACCAGAAGATGAATAGTACTTTAGAAGTATGAAAAAAAAGCGATACATTTTCTTACTTCCTAAGTAAAAGCATTGTATTTGGGAAAATGGCACTCTATCAATGCTCTGAAAAATATTCTTAATGAATAATCTTCATCCACAGATTTCCACATCTCACTAAATTATATCATAAACCACCAGGTTGCTTAAGCAAAACTCTCTGCATTTATCTTTTAAAAGTATATTTGAGTATGAACATAAATCTTACCATAAGCAAATAATTCTAATTAACTCTACTTCCCAAATGTGCCTTCTTGTAGAAAGTATGTCATAGGGCTTATAACAACCAATCTCCTAATATGTATAGCTACGACTTTAACCCATTTGTCTTCTCTGGAATAAAAGAACTTCATCAGTCTACTATTCCTGCTCACATGTCTTTGCAGCCATTCTCCATATAGCAACTAATGAGTTATTCAAATAACAAATTAGAAGATCTAGTCAGCTTGCTTACAAATGACAAAACTCACATGATGACCGCTAACATTTGATCTGACACCTCTCCTCCCTCTGCTTTATAGGGCTTTCTTTGGTTCCATTGACTTTCTCCATGTGCTGCAGTCATTTGCTACACCATCAAGTCAGTTCTACAATTTCAAATCATGGAGACGCCTACTGTGTCACAGTGAAAGTGTGTTTTGTGCGACTTCCAAAGACCAGCCACCCTTTCTCCCAAGGTGCCTCTGAGCAGACACAATCCTCCACTCTTTCCATTATTTGTTGAGTACATAGACCATTTAGTCTACCTGAGACTGAAAATAAATTTTATATATATATATATACATATATATATATATAGTATGTGTCTAAAATGTATTTGCTGTGGAATTGAATCCTAGATTCTTATGAGTCCAAACCCAAGGAAGTGAATAATACTACTCATTTTATATTGGAAAAATTTAACCTTCATTTCATGTTTTCATGACCTTATGAAAATATTATTCCATAACATAATTTTAATAAGTAGTTCTTAGATTTGTCAGCGCTTTGAAAAATATTGAAATATAATAGTTTAATGTATCTTTATATTGGAAATCTTATTTTTTCTGTAGAGGAAATTTAAGTTTTATGTCTCCATGTCAATTTTTATTATGCTGATTGTAAAGTGAAATTAATTATTTATGGCTCTTCCCATTTCTTTGGGACTTTCGTAAAATTAATGAATAGGAACATCTAAATAAGTTTTGTCATTCCTGTGGGTGTAAAGAAGACCTCTCAGAAACAAGAACAAAAACAATCCCAGGACCATCAAGGAAGAGTCACCAACTGAGGCTGCATGCAAGATCCCAGTCCACAGTGGCAGAGGCAACACAGGCCCCAGAGCAGAAAAGTCAAGCCGCTGAGACCCTGAGGCTGGGAAACAGAGTGGCAGGCAGGGGACCTTCCTGCCACACAGGGCAAAGCTAAGGGTACTGAGAGAATGACCTCCAGAGATCGATTTGGCTGCTGGCTGAGAAGGGGCACTGCTGGGACCAGTAACTGTATAATTACTGTTTTCTCATGCTTGTTTTTGGTAACCTCTTGACTTCTCTAAGCAAGCCCTATAATCATGAGTATAGTCTATGAGTTCTGTGTGACGTTTTCTGTGAGAGCAATGATTGGTGTCAGAGTAACAGAAAAGGGGCATTGTGGATGCATGCCTGATCTCTGCCTTATGACAACAGCCACGGACTAGTGAGGAGTTGGATTCTCTTTCTCTTCTGTGAAACCAAAGAGGTCAGCCCTGGCTCTCAAGCCTTTTCCTCACCAAAATAAAATCCACTACCCCTGAATCAATTCGGACTCAGAGTAATTCCAACCCTTTCTGAAAAAGAAACCTCAAATCTGACTGATTGACATCAGAGGCGATATGTCATCAATAAGAAACTGATGAATAAGAGAATTGATACTGAGACACGGTTACAAACTTTGGCCATGGCACCAAGAGACCGACCCCTGGAGGACAACCTGCTCCATAAAGTAGGCAGGGAAGAAGAAGAAGACCCTCAATGAGATGGATAGAAACCACAGGATCACGCACAAGAATAATTGCGAAGGTGTTACAAGAGAGGACAGTGTTTCCTGCTGTTGTCCATACGATTGCTGGGAGGCCGAGCCAACTTGTTGGCATCTATCAACACCTACATTCCAAACAACTCCAAGTAGATCTTAGAACAAGTCATTTTTATGTACTCTGATGAAATTATATAGCTAGAATGGCTTTTAGCCAAATGAGGATTGTACCAACGTATCTGAATAGATGAAAGGGTCAAAATGAAATCCTGAAGCTAGCAAATGAGCTATTTACACATGTATTTTTGAGATTGTCCCACTAAGATAGCACAGATAACATTTTTTAAGCTTTATTTCTCATTCCTTTATTATGTTGCAATAAGTGTTGTTTCCTTAAAATAATACTAACATACAAAAATAGAATCATAAATTTTAAAAATTGTATTGAAGGTTTATTTTTAACACTTCTTGTCAACACTTTTCCTGAAGCTGACTATATTTATTGAAACTTCTTTATGTATATATAGCTGCACTTTCAGCTAAAACTATCATTGTTCATACTAACAGATGAAGTTTGAGGTGTGATTATAAATTACTTTAACATGCCAAAAAAGTATTTTTCTTTTTGGAAGTGTAAAATCTTTCTTAATTATTGACTCACACAATGATTGCAGTCATCCCAATGAATAACTTAGAAGGAACCATTTAAAACGACCCCAAGTAGTTTTACAACGAAACTTTTTATTGTAAGCAAACTAGCATGTAACAATTATTTGGAAATGTAGAATCTCAGCAGAGTTATTTGAATGCTTATTTTCTTCAGATTTCTATAAGGAAACAAACAATGTTAAATGAATAAATGGTCATTTTTTAAAGAGGATACAGAAAAAAGGAAAAGCTAATCAATCCAGATAAAAATCACCTGATCACATAAAAATTCTTGCACCAATGGTAAAGCCATAAGAGAAATAGTAATCTATAGAAGAAAAGAATTAATGGATAATGACATCATCACTCAACTTCTAATGTATAAGGGCATTTCAAAGTTTTATGAGAAAATGGCATAAAGGATAGGGGAATTTTGCCATGAATTTTTGAAGCTTTTAGCAATTCTATTGTACTAAATCCTCATTTGCTTATCTTCCCTTTGTTCATGTATCAGATACAGTTGAAAGCAGTGGGTTTACACTTATATGTATGATAGATGTTTGATGTTAAGTATAAAAATGATTTCGTTATTGTCTGGAAATTATACATGACTAAAGAATTGTGTACAGGTGTCAAGTTGACAAGGGGTAGATTGTGATAGGAAGGCTTTTTGTGCCATCATGGCCAATGAACACACAGGATTAATTGAGGGGCAGAGAGATTCATGTCTTGGTAAGCCTCACCTTTCTCATCTCTTGCTGGTTGACAATTGAATCCTTAGATATCCTTCCAGGATTGGATTGCTGTAACTTACTATTTACTTTAATCACAGGTCTCTGAGGTCTCCTGGATTACAGACATTCTCTTTTTTGCCTTCATTATGTAGTGCCAGTCCAATTTCCTTGGTAACAGTATCAATCACACAACCCAGTTCAGTGACACCCTTCCTGAACAGTTGATCCAAAGGTATGAAAAGCCCAAAGTGGCCAAGGGGCATTCTCAATGGCCAGTTCCGTGGAATCCATGCTGTGTTTCCAGAAGGTAGAGTTCCTTCCCTTGGGACCAGGACCTCCAGGTCTAAAGTGTATAAGGTTGCTGGAACAGGAAGCAAAAATGCTGCAAGTGGATCACTAAGAGTAATAGTGAGTGGTGCCACTCCAGCTTCCATCCCTTGGTTCCTGGATCCATGATTTTGGCTACTGGAGACACAGAACCATATATTGGCTGCTGGTTTTGAGTGTATACAGCTTTCTGAAAAATATTGCCCCAGTCCCGCAAGTTGATGACACCTAGTTGACACTGCAATTACCTCTTTAAAAGGCCATTCCATTGTCCTTTCAAGCCAGCTGCTTCAGAATGATGAGGAACATGATACAACCAGTGGGTTTCATGGATATGGGCCCATTACCACACCACATTTTCTGTGCAGTGAGTTTCTTGATCTTAAGCAATGCTATGTGGTAAGCCATGCTAGTGGAGGAGGAATTCTGTAAGTCCACAAATGGTAGTAGTTTTGGCAGAAACATTGCAT
The DNA here is from genome assembly GCA_004026705.1 of Nesogale talazaci. Classification (NCBI taxonomy): domain Eukaryota; kingdom Metazoa; phylum Chordata; class Mammalia; order Afrosoricida; family Tenrecidae; genus Nesogale; species Nesogale talazaci. Next base: position 8,510 of record PVJH01047005.1, read on the forward strand.
ACAGGGAAGGCAAATTCATATCCAGAATAAATCTCTAAAGAAAACACTGCCCCCTCCATGACGGAAGTGGTCCAATGGAATCAACCAGCCACCAAGTTGCTAGTTGATTCCCCCTGAGGAATGGTTTCATATCTTGAACCTAATTTTGGTTTCCACTGTTGACAAATGAGACACTCAGCAGTGACAGTGACCAAGTCAGTCTCAGTGAGTAGAAGTTCATGTTGCTGTACCCATCCGTGTCACCACATCCACTTGGCTCATGTGGCTATTGGCTGATGACAGGAGTAGCAGAGGAAAGAGGAGGTTCAATCTCCACAGTACATGTCATCTTATCCACTTTATTGTTAATGTTCTCCTCTTCAGAGGTAACCTATTAGTGAGCATTCAAGCATATGTGCAGACTTGGAGAAGAAAGGCAATGTGACAGAAGTGGAGACTGTGGACATTTAAGCCATTTCTTCTTGCAGCTTACTTATACATTCAGGTCCTACTTTGACCCAATCTCATATATACCACTTCAATTTAACAATGGAGTGCTGCTGCACATGTCCAACTTTATGACTCTGTGGATCAGACATTACCCAATTCATCATGGGGTAGTTCAGACCTCATGGTGACTTGGTGACCCATGCTGGAATGTTCACTCCCCAAAACACCCCGGTAACAGGCCAACAGCTGTTTTTTAAAGGGGGAGCAATTGTCTGCAGACAATGGCGGAACTATACTCAGCAATCACAAGTGTCCACTGCGATTCACCAATAGAGGTCTGTCAAAGACTCCACACTAAATCTTTAACTACAATTGACTCCTCTAGCACCATTGGGTCAGCTGGATCATATGGTCCCAGTTGAAAACCAGCTTGCACAGCAGCCTAAAACTGTTGCAGAGACTTTTCTTGTTCCAGGCACCACTCAAAAGTGACACAAGGCACATTGAATAGAACACTCAAGTGAGGGATATGTTGCATCCAAAATCTGAAGAGACCCAAAAGGTGTTGTACCTCCTGTTTAGTTGTTGGGGGGAGGGGGCAGATGCAATATTTTATTCTTCACTTTAGTAGAAGTGTCTTGACATGCCTCACACCACTGGAACCCTGGAAATTGTATTGAGTTGCAGGGTGGGTGAATTCTCGTTGGGTTAAGTTCCCAACCTCTTCCATGCAAATGTTGTACCAATGAATCTAGGGTGATACATCCTACTTAGTGGGTCCAATCAGCATGATGTCATCAGTTTGAAGGACTAGTGTGACATTTTGTGGAATAGAAAGGCAATTGAGTTCCCTTCAGACTAAATTATGGCCTAGGGCAAAAGAGATTATGCACCCCTGGGAAAAGTTGCCCCTGCCCACTGGAGGAGAACTGTTTCTGGTGCTACTTTGAGACTGGTATTGAACAGAAGGCATTGGCCAGATTAATAGCTGCACACCAAGTACCAGGAGAAGTATTAATTTGCTCAAGCAATGAAATCACATCTGCAAGGGCAGCTGCAATTGGAGTCACCACCTGGTCAATTTATGATAACCTACCTTCATTCTCCAGGATCCATCTGTTTTCTTCACAGGTCAAAGAGGTGAGCTAAAAGAGGATGTGGTAGGAATCACCACCCCTGCATTTTTCAAGTCTTTTATGGTGGTACTGATTTATGCAATCCCTTCAGGAATGCAGTATTCCTTTTGGTTTACTGCTTTTGTAGGCAATGGCAGTTCTAATGATGTCTACTTAGCATTTCCTACCATGATAGCTCTTATTCCACATTTCAGGGATCCAATATGGGGGTTCTGCCAGTTACTAATTATGCCTATTCTAATGATGCATTCTATAACTGGGGGAATAACCTGAGGATGGGTTCACAGACCCACTGGACCCACAGTGAGGTGTGCCTCAGCTAAAACTACAGTGATAGCTTGACCTCTATAAGCTCCCACTCTGACTGGCAGGTCTTCGAAACATTTTGGGTCTCCTGGAATTAGTGTGAGTTCAGAGCCAGTGTCTAGTAATCCCTGAAAAGTTTGATTATTCCCTTTCCCCCAATGAACAGTCACCCTTGTGAAATGTCGGAGGTCCCTTTGGGGAAGGCTAGGAGAAAGACTACAGTATAAACCTTTGGTGATGAAGCAGGGTCATCCTTCAAAGGGACCTGGCCTTCCCTTCATTTAAACTGTTGTGGATCTGTAAACTGTCTCAGGTCTAGAAATTGATTGGGTAATCGTGACTGTCTATTCTGCTGTTCAACTGACCTAGCGTTCTTCTGCTTGTATAGATCATGTAAATATTTAGTAGACTTCCCATGTATTTCACCCCTAGGGACACCATGGCTAAGTAGCCAATACCATAAGTTCACATGAGACAGGTTGTTTTGAATACTATGGAAATCTTGCTGTCTATTATAACCACATCTACCCTGTCTCTGTTGATTCATATATTTAGAAATAGCTTTGAGTGGTGGCTTGTATTTTAGCTGATCATATCCTTAAGGAAAATAAAATATCATTTCTCAATTTACATCCTTTAATAAAGTAGTCTTGAAGATACCACCAGGGAAGTAAAGGGTAAGACTTGCTTCACAACATCTGTTAAAATCAGGTCTTAATCCCACCCTCACGCTATCCATTACTACATTAGATAATGACAAAAATGTGCATAGTTAATTATTGTGTTGTGCAATATGGACTCGTGTTTATGCAAGGTACATAAACATACATTGTACAAGTAAAACATTCTCAATGCATTTATGAATAAATGTAATAATAAATTAATACATGTTTTGAATTTTTGTAGTTGGTTATTTTATTAGTAGCTCACATGCTGAAAAAGTATATGAGCACCCCTTTTCTACAATGTATGAACATAGATCAGGTACCTCAAGTTGATCTAATCTAGGCCACCTGGCAGTCTGTGCTTCAGTGAAACAAGCAATTAAGGACTTACTCCTCTCTTAGCCTCTCTCACTGAGACATTTGAAAGAAGTATCTGTGCTTAGGGGTCCCACATCCAGAAACTCAGACTGGTATAATATTACGTT
>PVJH01047006.1:0-11673 GCA_004026705.1 Nesogale talazaci
ACCAATCATGCTTAATAGGCATGCAAGAGGGGCATGTGTGGGAAGGAGAGTAGATGTCTTACTTTCCCTGTGCAGAGGAAAGGAGAGTGACAAAAAGTACAAGGCATATGGAAACTGAGTTAAATCGGCTAATGGGCTACACAAATATCACTCCCCACACTCTAGACCCTAAGAATTATATGATGTCCTGCTACTATTACCAGCTGCTCCAAAAGGGATCACATTGAAGGAGCTAAGTACTGTGAGAAAAACTCAAAATCATAAAAGAGACCAGAACAGAGACTGGTACAACCTCAAAGACTGTATCCCTTAATATCTTTCAGGTCTGGAACTTAATTCATCCTGTGTGTTAGAAAAACTATCTACTTAAGATCTAAAGGGCAGCATTGTCCTAAGGTCAAAATTCAGAGGATTAAGAGAAATGGAAAAAGGAAACCACACAGGGAGGAGTTGGGGTAAGTGACGGTGTATTGAGGAGATTGCAATGGAGGGGTTGGAGCTGGATGTGGATGAATAATTACTGAATGTAGAACTGATGATCTGCTCTTCATCTAATTCACAAGATAAAGTTTGAAGAAGAAAAAACTGTTAAAACTCATTCCTTTCAATTCTTTACAATTTATTGTTATTGTCTCTTTTTTTTTGGGGGGGGGCATCATTGCCTTCTTGTGGGAGCTACCCAGCCTTGCTCTGGAGAGCAGCTGCTGGATTTGAACCGCCAAGCCTGTGGATCGCAGTCCCGCACTCAACTACTTACGCCACCAGGGCTCAGCCCAAAATAGCTTTTGTGTGTGTGTGTGTGTGTGTGTGTGTGTGTGTGTGTGTGTGGCATCACTGCCCTCGTGGGAGTAGGGGAGTAGGAAGCCCAGTCTTGCTCAATTTAATCCACAAGCTCCCACTTGCCTTTAAATCAAATCAGAGTGACTTGTTGTGTTTTCGTTTTGTTTTGTTTTTGTTTTGGGGGGGGAGGTCACCACGGCCCTCTGGTGGGAGTAGGAGGCCCAGCCTTGCTCCTGGAGAGCAGCTGCTGGATTTGAACCACCAATCCAGTGGGTCACGGTGCCACACACAACCACTACGCCACGGGGCTCAGCCCCAAATTGTTGTGTTTTTTTTTTTTACTTAGCCGTTGCTACACCAATTAAAAGTAAACAATCCGTATCCATCCACTTAAAGTTCAAGCCGACCACAAGCTGATTTAGTGGATGCTCAGCTCATCTCAGCAGACACACAGCAACCCCACACGTGAGTGGGTCACAACATCAAGGCACATGACAGACCCCAGGACATCTCGGAACACAGTGAGCATGCAAGAGGAGCTTTACAATCAATCCCCATGATGTCCACCTCCCACGTGAACCTTATCAGAGCTTATACGGCAACCAGGGAATCTGGAGGGTCAAGTCCACTGCAAGTAGAATGTGAACAATACTTAACATTCCAAACTCCTGCGTAGACTCTAGGGAAGTAACTGAAGGCTACATTTGGAAAACAGTGGCCGAGCATATGAAGCACTAAGCAAAACCGACTCTACTTAAACTGCCTTCATATCAAAGTGGTTGCTGCTAAGTTCACAGGAGCCACGTGTGCCCGTGACTACCACTTGAGACATACATCTCCAGAGTCAATTTTGCTTCTCCCAGAAGACTGGAGGGGGGGGGGTGGTTGAGGAGTGCAGCCTTTATCCAAGGTTGGGTATTTTGATGCTAATTTAATCACATTTTCTTGGTAGAAAGCTTTAGCCATCAATCTTTCTAAGTGCCTTGGGTATAATCAACCTTTCATTCCTCCAGCTACCACTATCATGAAGACCACTGAAGAGCTCATGGTGGCCAGTGGAGTCCAAATGCAGGGCATGCTGCATGACCTCGGCTGTTGGATGGCATTTTCAAAATGGAATTTCTGTGGAGAGAAAAGAGAATGGCCCTTCCTCCTCATAATCAGAGCATAGAACTGGGAGTGAAGAAGCCTCCAGGTACTCACAATCTTCTTCAAATAGATGGCAATATGTCGTAAGTCCTTTGTTGTAGGTAAGCAAGGGGGCCACCGGGGCAAACAAAAGGACCCTAGTGGAAAGATTTGAAGAAGGTTCAGATCCCAGTGCAATTGAACTTTCTGAAGGAAGTAGCAACCCGTGACGGCATCGCCTCAGCAAATTCACCCATTTCTCAAATCTCTATCACTTCACGGGGTGAGGGTGGAGGAGAGAGGAGATTGAACTAGACGACTGGGAATCTTTTCAGCTCTAAAACATCGCCTATTATTAAAAAGCCTTATAATAAAGCGGACGCAGAACTAGGTTCAGACTCCTCCATTTAGAAGCTGGTGACGTGGCTCAAATTTTGTAACGTCTTTAACTCCCTGTCCTCTGGATGGAGTTTTATTTTATTTGTGGTAAATAGGTAACAAAACATCTGCTAGTTCAACATTCTTCACATGTAAAGTTTAGTGACAATAATTAAGTTGATCCAGTTGTTTATCCATCCCCACAATTCATTTCAAAGCACACCATCCTTCTTCACAGAAGCTAGCTGTTCCTGGTGCAGTGAGTCCTCCTCCCCCCACACCCCACCCTTCTGAGTGCTTCTGCTAGTCACTAAAAATCTCTTTCTCTAGACACTTGCCTTGTTTAGGGATTTCATTTAAGTTGAAACACACAATATTTTTTTTAATGACCAATTTCTTTTACTCGATCTACTATGTTCAAGATTCATCCACATTATGGTATGTCATCGGAACTTTATTTCTCCTTAGAGTGGAGCAATATCTCATTGTGCCCACACACCACATTTTATTGTCTATTTTCTGAATATTGTAAAACTTTCATGAGCTGGTGCGCGTGAATCACTTAGCCCAGGGCACCTGGGGCCATGCACTAGTAGGAAAAAAGGAAGATTCTCACTGAGTTAGATTAACACAAGGCCTACAACAAATGGGCTCAAACATCACGACAGTTGTGAGTCTGGAGCAGGAGCAGACAGCATCTCATTCTGCTGTACACAGGGCCACTGAAAGTCAAAACCATTCCATGGAAACTAACAAGGATTGATGGCATCATTCAAAGAGTATGTTCTCTTTGACTCATTCAACTAAAGAAATTGAGTAGGAAAAAAAGAAAGAAAAATTGAGGAAGGTAGCTGAAATGAATGAACTGAAATTATCGGAAATATTAAAATATTTCGAAAACAGAGGTTAGGAAGTAGCGAAGCTTTTCTTTATTTCCTGGGTGGCTTCTTTCTTTCTTTTAGCAAGAGTGGAGGCATCATGAAGAGAAAGGTTTTGCAAGCCTTTTAGACCAACAATCAGATGAAACCAAATAGACCAATATATTCAATTCCATACATATACAAGCTTGTCTACATGTGATTTTTCCAGCTTCTTAGAAAGTCCCATAGCTTCTCCCTTCTTCCTTGAGGGAGGTTTCCTTATTTGCGATGTTGGCAAATGAATGCTGGTGATTGATTCATTGTCACTTTTAAATCAATGTTTGCATTATGATACACTATTCCTTGATGGGCCTTGTGAAAAGCTCACAATGTAATGCCCATGCTCCTCATTTGAAGCATTACATATTTGGCTTGCCTGGAACAAACATCTGCTCGTTCATTTTCAAAATGGCACTTCCATGGAGGGAAAAGAGAATGGCCCTTTCTCCTCATAATCAAACATGGAACTGGGAGTGAAGAAGCCTCCAAGTACTCACAATCTTCTACAAATGGATGGCAATATGTAGTAAGTCCTTTGATATCGGTAAGCAAGGAGGCCACCAGTCTTACCTGGTGCCACAAATCCTGTAAATGGCTGCATGTCCCATTAATGCTCTAAGAATTGGTCATTTTCAGACTGACTAGCAAACAAATAATCCTATCACACAGGGTCATTTGACTCAATCATAAAAAAAAAAAAACTAAACCAGCCTAATAAAACACAATGAATCACTTCATAAAAATTAACCTTAGACACTGACCCACCCACAGGGAGGGTATTATTTATTACTCCACAGGAAAGAGAAAGAAGGATCAGACCTCAACCAGGTACAACAAGCCTTGAGGGCAACATGCAAGCAAGAAAAGCAAATGAATAGAGAATTCTATGAGGCCAGCCCCATTCCCAGCTACATCAATCTCTCTCCCCCAAAGATTACACTAAGTAAGACAGTACTGAAACAGTCCGGGGAGAGTGGTGTACATGTACAAACCACAGAGGAGGGAGGGAAGGAGGGAGGGGGCAGGAGGGAAGGAAAGAGAGAGAGAGAGAGAGAGAGAGAGAGAGAGAGACATCCTAGCCCACTAAACTCCAAGAAGGACACTCCTGCTCTGAGCCGTCAAGGCACAGAGAGGGCTGCTGGTCCTACCAGGAAACACGACGTCCGCTAACTGACTCACAGTTCTAAGAAGGACAGCACTGAAGATACAATGTGGGAATTGTGCCCAGCCTGACACACACAATACACACACACACACACATACACACCAGGTTGAAACATACACTGTACAATGTGTCCCTTTTCCCACTTCCCATATAACAAGGGAGGAGATTATATGTAGATCCCTGCAATTGATTCCCCCTTTCTACTCCATCTTCCCTCCACCCTCCCAGTATCACCACTCTCACCAATGGTCCTGAAGGCATCATCTGTACTGAATTCCCCATGTTCTTACTCCAGTGTACATCTCTTGGTCTAGCAGGATTTGTAAGGTAGAATTGGGATCATGATAGTGGATGAGAAGAAGCATTTAGGAACTAGAGGAAAGTTGCATATCCCATTGTTGCTACACTGTACTTTAACTGACTCATCTTCATGTGACCCTTCTATAAGAAGATGTCGCTTCACCTGTTGATAGGCTTTGGGTCCCCAATCTGTGCTCCCCCTCATTTACAATGATATAATTTTTAGTTCTTTGATGCCTGACACCTGATCCCTTCAGCACCTCGTGGTCACACAGGCTGGTGTGCTTCTTCCATGTGGGATTTTTTGCTTCTGAGCTAGTTGACTGCTTGTAACTTCAAGCCTTTAAGAACCCAGATGCTATATCTTTTGATAGCCAGGCACCATCAGCTTTCTTCACCACATTTGCTTATGCACACATTTGTCTTCAGCGATCACATCAGGAAGGTGGGCATGTAATGTTATGAAGTTTAGTTCTTTGAAGTCTGATAACAGATCCTTTTGACACCTTGTGATCCCACAGGCTGATGTGCTTCTTCCATGTGGGCTTTGTTGCTTCTGAGCTGGATGGCCACTTGTTTACTTTCAAGTCTTGAAGACCCCAGATGCTACATCTTTTGGTAGCCAGGCACCATCAGCTTTCTTTACCACCTTTGCTTATGCACACATTTGTCTTCAGTGATGGTGTCAGGAAGGTGACTGCATTCATTCTGTAATGCCTCTTCCCCCTCCCTTCACCCCCAATATTATGAGCCAAGTTGTACCATACAAATCCAGCTAGACCAGAGCATGTACACTGGTAAAGAGAAGAGCTATTGGCAGATGAAATCCAGGATGGATCCACCCCCTCAGGAACATTCAGGGGAGTAGGGAAGCCATGAGGGTAGGGGGAAGGTGATGGAGTAGGGAGCAACAACTGCAATGGTTGACCACATAACAGCCCCACCCCCCAGAGGAATGAACAACAGAAGTGTGGGTGAAGATAGACAGCAGACAGTCTCAAATATGGAAGTAATAATTTATAATTACCGCCACAATCTGAAGAGGGGATGATTATTTTTAATGTCCTCCCCCTATATGAAATGGCTGTACATTAAAATAAAATAAAGTGACTTTTGAGCTCAAGGACCAGCGTTGTGTGTTTGAGAATACGGATCTAGTAGAGAGTCCTGGCACAGAAGCTGGAATGTAGGGAATGTTCCAGACCGGATCCAAGTGCCGTTGGCCAGACAATGTACTGAGGACAAAGATTCCCCAAACAAGCTCTGCACATTGCTTACCTACGTGCCTGTCACCACTTTGAAAGACCTACAGACAGTAAACATGGAGAAAAACCAGTGGCTGATTATCTAATAAAGGTTTTTAAACTGCCAAAAAAATAATTTATAATTTAGTAAGAATTCGCAAGGGAGGGAGGTAAAAAAAAGAGGAGTTGATATCAAGGGCTCAAGTAGAAAGAAAATGTTTTGAAAATGATGATAGCAACATATGTACAAATATGCTTGATACAATCAATGTATGGATTGTGATAATAGTTGGAATAGTGGAAAGAAGGGGGAGAAAGAGTCCCAATAAAATGAATTCTTATTTTAAAAAATGAATCAGTCTTAGAGACACGTGCTTCAGACATGTTATAAGGAAAGATCTTTCTTAGGAGAAGCCCTGTTCATCAGGCTTGGTAAAGCAGCAGGACAGAGAAAAAGAGGAAGATCTTCCCAAGACCGATTCACCCAGCGGCTGCAGTGCCGCGCTCCAGTCTTAAGGGCACTTGTGAGGCTGCCACAGAACTGGGCAGTGCTTCCTCCTGTTCAGCCCAGGGTCTCCAGGAGTCAGAATGGACTCCATAGCAATACCATTGCTATCAGCGTGGTGTTTTGTGCAGAGGGAGCCAAGGTGCCCGAGACTTCTGGGTTTCGCTCGCCTTCATCTGCCTGCATGCATGTTTGGCAGTCTCTATGAAAAGAAAGAACGGGACCAAACTGTTCCCTCACTTCAGACCGAACACCGCATTGTGTATCTGGATCTCAGCGCACAAAAGCACCTAGGAGCAAAGAGAATTCCTGAAAACTTTCTTTGGGAATCATAGTGCCCCATTATCCAGCACTTGCTTGTTCATAGGAACTTGTAAGACAAGCATGTTAACTGTACCGCTGCTTTGCTTTAGAAGACTTGATTCAATCATACGCTGAAGAAAATTCATATTTTCTGTACATTATGACCCAACTGGTCTCATACTAGAGAAACATGAGCAAGTGGTGCCTGAATTTCCTTAACACTAGAACACTGCAGAGAAATGATGTGTACATGAGAACCACATGGGCAGACACCGAGGCCGGGGCAGGCTGGGAGACAGGAGAAGAAATGGGAATCTGTAATGGACGGGCATTAACGACAGCTATGGCATCTTAAGACAGCTCCACGCAACATAAAAATACTGTCAAGACACATTGTTTCCATTAAAAAGTCAGGCAATCCTTCAGCATATTTAATAACTTTCACTGACTTTCTAATAGCACTCACCCCTTGAGACTTTTTTACCATTTAAGAAGCTCAGTTAGTGACCACAAAACTATTACCAAGAGCAGGGGCTGGTGCTGTGGCACAGGCTCCAGGGAGCATTTGCAGACCATGGCATGGTCCCAGGGGAAGCAAAGAGCCCGTGTTTCTGCCCATTAACTGAGGGGGAAAAAGAGTCGCGCCACAAGGGAGTTGAATGCGTTCTCTCTGAGATGTTGGCGATGGAAACCAGGCACCCTTGAAGGCACGCACAGAGTGGGAGGTAAGACAATCCTTTCTACAGAAGAGGGGAAGAGCCCATTCAAATCATCACGATCCCGAAGGCAAAGCAGATTTTTCTTTACTTTTTTTTTTAACATTTTCAAAGAATCTCTTGGATCCTTTCAGATGATTTTTCTCTCTTCTACAATCTCTGTGAAGACTGATTCATGGTGGAAAAGAAAAACTGGTCTTTAGGACTTCCCTGAACAGAAGCAGTCTGCTCCAAGAAAATAATGCAAGAAAGATGTACCTGGAAATATTAAACTCAAACCAACTTCAAGTACTAAGGTAAGATTCAGCAGAAAGAACACCAGAACCATCTCTGGACCACTTTCTACAAAAGAAATATTTAAAATTCTTATTTCACTAACTTGCAAATCTTTCTCCTAAAGCAGAATATCCTTTGCTTTAAATGGGGCTTTGGGAGTGAAAGATGCCTTCTCTCTTTGTCAAAGAGCTTATCATCTCCTGGAAAAGACAAAGAAATGGGGAACTCTACATAGTAAATTCTCTAATTTAGGTAAGCATAGAGTACTAGTCAGGCAAATAAAAGGATTCTTCACCCACGTTTAGAGGGAAACATTCAAAGAAGGCTTTCTGGAGGAAGTGACAATTCACTCAGGCAGACAGTTCAGCACAGGCACAATATAATGTGAGTGAGTTTGTCCATCTGAAGCAATGGGGCTAAGGACATTGGCCCAGGCCAAATAGTGCTCTCCCTGGCAAGGGCATCTGTGGAACTTTGAGGATTTTATGAAAACAACAGGAAGCAAGAGGAAATCCTTGAGCAGGGGAGGGACATATTCATATGTACACTATCGAAGGCTCACTCATTTGGATATCCTTGAAGTGGACTGAGATGAATGGCAGAAGACCTGTTAGGACAGTGCAAGGAAAATCTAGGTTAAAAATCCAGGAAGGTTTGAACTAATGCCATAAAAATAGTTCTTCAGGTAATATCAACAGGATTTTATGACCAATTAGAGATGAATGAGAAGGGATGGTGGACAACTGCCAGGCTTCTAGTTTGGGTAGTAAGGTGGCTAATGGTGTCATTCACCAAAATAAGGAAATAGGGTTCCTTCATTCCGCCTGCAGCTCTTCCTGACCTGCAGATGATCCCATATTTCATGGTCTCGGCAGCCTCAGTGCTAATGTCAGTCCACTCCTTTCAGACAATTTGGATCTGAGCCTTCTTTCTCCAGCACATGGGAATCAGGAAGAAGTTCTGAGTGATACAAACTGAAGCCAAGCAAGGTGCATTAGCAGAAGTTTATAAAGAGAATGAAACATTGCTATTGCAGGAAGGTCGTTTTACGGGGAGAGATGTTTGACCTCAATCTGAGGGTGCAAATGTTTTTTTTTTAAGTTTTTTGTTTTGTTTTGTTTTGTTTTTTGTGGGGGCCTCACTACCCTCAGTGGTCGTGGAAGCTACCCAGCGCTGCTCCTGAGAGCCACCGCTGGATTTGAACCGCCAAGCCCGCGGGCTGCAGTCCCGCACTCAACCACTTATGCCACCGGCTCAGTCCCGGGTGCAAATGTTTATTAGCTGGGATTTCAAGTGTACTGATAAAGTCTTAGGAGAAATTAAGCCAAATGTCTTTCTTTCCTTTAGGTATCTAGCTGGCATATATAAGAGAATATGTCTGTCAGTATACCTAAGAGAGTATGCCATAAAAGAAATGCCTTCCCTGTACAATCGCTAGCTCCTGTTGCTGTTAAGGCATCCTGGTGGTGTGGTCAGTGAGGCATTGGGCTGCTAACCAGGAGTTCAGTGGTTCAAATTCAAGGTTCTCCAAGGCGGAAAGATGAGGCTGCCAATTCCCATAAAGACGTAGCTTCAGGAATTCATTAACATTGGCCCAATATCCCTCTCTCAACAGAGCTTTAAAAAATGAATACCACCAGCTGAGCCCCAGTGGTATAGTGGTTGAGTGCGGGACTGCGGCCCAACTGACTTGGCAGTTCAAATCCAGCAGCAGCTCTCCAGGAACAAGGCTGGACCTCCTACTCCCACCAGAGGACAGCGATGCCAAAGAAATGAGTACCAGAATCAATCAAAGAGAATATTAGAAAGAAATAAAGAAAATAATAAAGAAAAAGAATAAAGAAAATCAATATGCCCCAGGGAAATGATCCATGAGGCCATAAAATTACCATAAATTAACAAGGAAACATTGAAAGGGAGCCAAAATCAGATTAAAAACAAACATAACCCAAAAAAATAAAAATAAAAAAGCCCTAGATCCAGGAATGAGTTTGGGGCTTGCACTAAATCCTAGCTCCAACTTAAGAACAACTAGCTCTTATACCGTGGCCTGGATCAATACTCAGGAAGGAAACACAAACGAGATGGGTGCTATAGCAGAGTGTGGTGAAAAAATTAGATGATGCCTAGCTAGCAAATAAAAGAACTTCTGGAGTCTTAAAGGGTTGTTTGCAACCAAGCAGCCTTGTGAGTGAGAATGCAAATAAGTCCACAAGGAAGAAGCACATCAACATCAGTCACTGAAGAATTATAAATTATATAATCCGAAGCTGAAGCAAGAGCCATAGCAGAAGGCTATGGATAACAGTGGGAACCCAAAACAGATTGGTGGGAACTACATAGGAAATAAGCCTCCTGTGATTTCCCTCCATTCCTAATGGGATGGGATGGGAGAAAAGTGGTTACTAAACAGAATGCATGGGAGAGATGACTATAAAAGATCAAAATGATAGACTGGACTTAAATGGTTAAAACCTTGTCAGTCGATTCCCCACCTCCCACCCCGCCCTCTGATGCACGTTAGGCCTGATGTGGTTTTCAACATTTCCTATACGCTCTTGTTTTTGTTTGGTCATAATGAGATTTATCTCTTTGGGGGTCACCCTCTTGAATTTTTTTAAGTGTCTTTTCTATTTTTCTGTATATGAGACCAGGATTTATAGACCTATAAGAGACAGCAAATAGACTAGGGGTTTCTGGGGAGTACAGAGGTGGCAGTGAGGGCGGTAAAAGGGAGGTGATGTCGAGTTCAGGAAGGAAAAGAATGTCTTGCAACTGACTGTGGCAGCAATTGTACAAAACTGCCTGATGTGATTGAATCATGAAATGATATGATCTCTGCACTAACTCCTGATGAAATGGTTTGGGGGGGAGGGGATTGTCAAAACCAATTCAACTATAAAAAAAGAGAGAGAGAAATTTCATTTCAGAAACCCAAAAGAGCCGTCGAGTCTATCCTTTGGTGTTGGAGTTGGAGAAGACTCAATGACAGTGGGTTAGCACTTGCTGGTAGGAATCCGTTTCAAGTGGTGGCGAAGTCATGTAGAACAGAACAGAGAAAACTGCCAGATCTGGCGTCCTCCACCCGGCCACTGCTTGGTTGGAGTCTGCTGTTGCAGACCCCTTTCTTTCGGGTGCTGACCCTCGACATTCTTATGCACGATGCCCTTTTCTAGGGACTGGTGTCTCTTGAAGGCAAGTTTTAACAACCTCCCTTCCAGGAACCTCCTGATTGTGCTCCTTCCAACAGACACTTGGCCATTCTTCTCATCGTTCCCAGGACATTAAATATTCTTTGCCAACACCATCATCCCAAGACAGGAATTCTTCCCTACACCATGTCCAGCTTCCCTATAGGTGAGCAAAAAAGCCTTGGCTTGGGTCAGGGGCACCTTTGTCCTTAAAGTGACATCTTTGCTCTTGGACAGCATTAAAATTTCAAGAATTCATTTGCAATAGATTTGCCCAACACAATGGCATTTGGTGTCCTAACTGCTGCTTCCATGGATACTGAGTGTGGGTAAAATTGAAATAAAATTCTGGACAACTTCAATATTTTCTTAATTTAAATTTCTATATATCTAAGCAAATATAGCCAATTTCACATTGGGTGATCCATGTTGTTTAAGGTACAAGCCTTTTCAAGACACCCTCCCTACCACCACCACCCGTTTTTACTCTGCCGGAGAATTCCTCTGGGTCCATCTGTATTTCTTTGACTGATGTGTCCATGTTTGCCTCTCCTGTTCTTGACTGAACATTATCCATTGATGTGATGGTCCCACCCCACAGGATGGTGAAATATTTGGAGAAAGAAATGCTTCCTGACATCATCACTACCTTCTCAGTTGGAAGGTAGATACTAATGCCTTTCTGGCAACTGCATTTGGAAGGATCAGTGAGTGCTTGTTGAGCACTCTCTAGTCTGAGGATGAAAAGCATCTTATGAGTCCAGAAG